>JAKSZP010005384.1:0-181563 GCA_022478985.1 Massospora cicadina | reverse complement strand
TGTGGGGGATGAAGTATTATTTTGTAATACCCATGGTTCAGGCTGAATTCACAAGTTAAATTGCATTTGGGTTGGTCCATTTGAAGTTATAGAGAAGACTTCGAACTTTTCTTGCACTATTAAGGAGAAAAATTTGGATTTTTAAAAAGCTCTTCTTTCTCATAACAATCACTTTAGTTACTAAGATTCGATTTGAACAGCAAATTTGGATAATCATACACAGGAAAGATGGGCGACTTTAATAAAAAAATAATACAACATGGGCGAGCGTCGTGGCAAGCGGTGCGCTTAATGGTGCAACTAAGGGCAAGAAGCGCCCTGGAGGGGGACCAGGAACCCAATCTGCAAAGAAATCGCAAACTCAGACACCATCTGGATTTATAGTATTTACTGTAAAGCATGCGCAATATATGTACATTCAATTCAACCAACCTTTGTCAAAGGTGGAACACAGGATCAGACTCTTCCTTGGGGATGAGTCACCAACCCTGTGGGAGAAAACATGTGAGGCACAGCCCTCACTTTTCCCTCACGCGGTGTACGTAGCCACCAACAACATGGGATGTGGCTGGATTGATATTGGTTTTTAAACAGTCGATGAAGCTGATGCTGCAGCAAAAATCTGCGTGGAAATTGCCCTCCCTGAGGGTAAAAAAATTGTGCGCACCGCGCGCACCAGATGGAACAAAGCAAAAACTTTGTTCATATCCTTTGACTCACTCCCCACCAACCTTCCTTGTAAGGTAATTGAGGAGGAGCTCCGCAAAGGTCTTGTGGCCTACGAAGAAATCCAACAACTTGAATTACAGCGATTTCGCTTAATGCCTGACCTATGCACGGGCAAAGCTATCGCTGTAATCAACCCCTTCCCAGAAGTGGAAGAGGAATTATCCAGGAATTCCCCACGCAGCAGAATTTCACTTTGCAGATGGGGGGCCAGTTGGCTGCATTCCAAGTTACACTGGAATGCGCACCACCCATTTGCAACCACTGTGGCTCACTGGGCCACAAGGAACATGCATGCCCTGTAAAAGAGAGCTTAATGGAAAATGATTTTTGTGAAGAAGCTATGGACGAAGATAATGAAAACTTCGCCAAAATGACTGATGGCCACCACCCATTCCGCTGGGGTGAAGATGGACTATACTCCATCGTGGACCCAGTTACAAGTAAACAGCATAAAGCAGCACAAAAAGCCCGCAAGAGTGCAGTGGCTGAAGCGGCGGCACACGCGGAATCTGCCATTAACCACGGACAAATTCAGGAGGATATTTCAGATATTCACCGAACCAACCAATCAGAACAATATGCCCAGGTTGAAAATTTTCACAGTAACCAGACTGAGCCACAAAGCGTCATCAGTCAAGCACATACTGAGGAACAATGCAACTGCAATTTGGGTGAAAATGCGGTGCACAATGCAATAAAGTTGAACCTCAAAAATATAAAATCCAATCAACAACCTGCATCAAATCAACATGAGACCTGTGCAGGAAAAGTTGATGCAAATGCAAAAAACCGCAATTCCCTTGAATCATTGGGTCAGATCAAGGGAACCAACAATGGCAGTGAAAGAGTTGGAGTACGGATGTGGAGCATGGCCAAAATGAGCCGCGGTGGGATAGGACCAGAGGGTCCTCCCAACCGCTCCTGAGGCGCCACGGGCACCTCAGTGTCAATAGGGACGTTAAATATCGCAGGAGCCAGGGCTCATACGTCCCAAGCCAAAAAGCTGGCATTCCTGCGAAACCCTCTTGTAGACATCTTGGCCATCCAAGAAACCCACTGCCTACAAGGGGAAGAAGAATCCTGGTCAACCAGGGTCGCACCATCACAATCAGTATGGACGTCTCACTATGGGGTGATAGTCCAAAACAATAAAAAATTTAAAATTACAAATCCATCATCACACTTTCACAGTTGAGTCCTGGTAGCAACAATCACATGCCAAGATGAAATAATTTCGTTAGCATGTATCTATGCACCGTGCACTGCAACTGAGAGAAAAAAAAATTTTGAAAAAATTTCTACCCTCACCCTCCCACCAGCTATCATCATGTTAGGCGATTTCAACTGCTGGGATAACCCAATACAGATTGATGGCCTAATCCCAGGGGATACCCACCTGGACACATTGAATATTGCACAATGAAGGCATCTCTTGGCTTACAGGATGCTCTTCCTCCCAATTCACCAATCCTTCCCCATATGACAAGACCCAACATACGTGAGGGACTACTCATATCAATGAGTCGTATTGACCACATCCTCATCCCACAATCCCACCACTCAAGAATCTCTAAATTTACAACAAAAAAGATCAATTTTTCTGATCACCGATTAGTTATGGTGCAGTTAGCGCCAACCCAATTCCACACACAGGTGTCGCCTTGAAGAAAGCTTCACCCAGAAGATATAAGATTGCCTGAGATATCTGACTGGGTTGAAATCATGGCTATAAACCCAGAATTCACAGCCCCATTCACTTCAGATCCCATCAGAACATGGGAAAATTTCAAAAAAGATTTAATCAACAAAACCTGACATATTGCATCTTGCAAGTACACCCGGACACAGCCACAATCAAGCGTACCTTGGCAGAACTAGACCACCTGGAAATAAATACTCCAAGATCTGGCTATAGCCCTGATTGGGGATGCAAATGGGCAGAAATTTCAGCCCGACTTAACAATCTCATCTTTGAACACCAACACAGAATCAAAGTATTGAACAAAGGTAAGTTCATAAAGGAAGGCGAAACCTGTTCAACATACTTTTTCCGCTAATTCCACTCCCGTGGAAACCAGCCCACATGCACACAGGTCTGCAAGACCAATGGCACTGTGGCAACTGACCCTGAGGAGGTCAAGGCGGAAGTACACCGCTATTACACCGAATTATATCGCGATATGCCAACAGATCCACAAAAAATTAAAGGATTTAATTAAACTGCCAAGATACAAAGTACACCACCAAATTACAATATACTATCCCTTATCACACGGGAGGAGCTTTGGGAAACAATTCGCGGTGCACCACGTAGGAAATGCCCAGGGCCTGATGGGATACCCTACAAATTTTACAAAAAATATTTTCAACAAATTGCCCCCCTCCTATTGGCGTCTATGAACCAGTGCTTGCTGGAAACACGCCTCCTACCTGGTGGCCATGAATCCTTCGTTGTAACCTTGTATAAAAAGAGTGACAAGTTGGACCTGGCTAACTGGCGCCCAATTGCACTCTCCAACACTGACACAAAAATTCTAACAAAAATTCTAGCAGCTAGATTAGGTGCAATTGCATTTGACGTCCTATCACCCAACCAGATTTGGGTTTATACCAGGGCGTTCAATATGGAACAACATTCACCCTGTTGCAAATATTTGCCAATCCAAAGCAACTGGTGCCCTGGTCTTCTTGGATCAGGAAAAGGCGTATGACCGTGTTAGCTGGCCATACCTAAAAGAATGTCTACATGCCTTCAAACTCCCACCAAGTTTCATAAAATGGGCGATGCTCCTAACAGAATCTTCAACCATGGCTGTACGCGGCCCTGGATTCCTAACAAACAAGATTAAACCACACAAAGGGCTCAAACAAGGGGATCCTCTCAGCCCACTGCTATACAATTTCAGCTTTGACCCGCTCCTCCGAGTAACTGACTCACGTCTCATTGGGATAACCGCACAAGGACAACCAACAGTCAAGATACTGGCCTTTGCAGATGACTGCGTAGCAGGTATAGCAGACAATGAAGATGCCCGACAGCTGGAACACACTCTAGAGGAATACTCCAAGGTGAGCAATGCATCACTCAACAAAAGGAAGACAGAAATCATCCTCTTAGGCAAATACATAAACAATTGGGCCACAACATCAGAACCTCACACCAACACTCAAAGAAAAAACCCAATTAAATTACTTTTTGCAACACCTCCCACCACCACTCCTGTCTGACACCTTGGAATCTGGCTAGAATCAGGGGGATATGCTAATGAGACAATGGAAAGTAACCTGTTACAACGGGTATCCAAACGCGTCGCCTCCCTCAAGGGAAGAACCCCAGGACTAACAGGACGAGTTACAGTTGCTAACTCGCTCATCCTCCCAATACTGTGGTACCAGGCCCATGCGATAGCCTTCTCACCTACCTTTATAACCTCAATCTGCGCGCTTATCCAAGGCTGGCTGTGGCCTGGCTCTCACCCTCCTATACGGATGGAAACACTATTTGGCCCACGCTCAAGCGGAGGCATGGGACTAATAGATTTTGAGAGCCATGCCAATCACATCCTAGGTACCTGGATAAAGGAAATCCTTGCTCCAGACCTCCCGAAACAACATTAGTCCAGAGCAGCAAGGACTAATTTTGCACAGGCGCTCAAATTAACCAACCCACATAGTCCACCCAGACTACTTTCATACCTTGCCAAGCACCCTACTGCAACGGGTCCACATGGAACCTCCCCTCATTTCAAACGTATCCTCTGAACTATCCGCTGTATGGGATGGACCATAGAGAACATGGGTACTATACAGGGAAGGGGATGACCCAGCACCCAATTCAAATTAAGAAACCCAGAAAACCACCCCCAGAGGGATATGTTAACAACAACCCCAAGCATAGCTAGGATAGAATGCCTAGATATGCTAGACATTCCCTATGATCTAACCACACAGAAAGCAATGTGTCAAATGACACACCACCCACTCCTACAACCAAGGATAAGAGCAAACGCCTGGCGCTGTTTGAGAAGGACCTATAGGACGGCAGACCGCTCCAACTCCCTCCACAAAACATGTGCAGTATGTGGAGGGAGGGATCCCTACATCACCGCCTAGAAACATGCCCCCCAACCAAAGCTATATGGCAGGAAGTCGCACGCCTGCTCAAGATTCAAAATGAACGAATTCTCAATATCAAAGAGTATCTTCGCGCTCCAGATTGAGTCACCAATTGCATCTACACTCCGCTCCCTAATAATACCCATTGCAATGTGGACAATACATACAATTGCATTAGATGCGTTCAAGGGCACAGTCCTAACCATTCATGGGATTATTAACAGATTCCATGTCCACTTACTAGAGCACTTCCAAGCCTGGCTCTATGGATATATGAGACCAAGACAAAAAGCGCTCATAGAATCATGGTTCCCACTCTGGTTCCTCCACACAGACCCTTTCCTTCACACCTGCTCCATAGCAGGGGAAACCCCTCGGAGTAGTGCACCAACCCCCCCATACCTGGCAGTCCCGCTGGCAACAGGGGTAACTTGAGTACCATGAGGTGCCCAATTTTTATATTTCTTAGTTATTCTCTTAGTTTCACATATATTCAGTAATGTCTGTCCCCTGGTCAGCTTACCTCGGTTAAAATAAAAGGAGAAAAATTTGGGTCATGTATATAATTGAATCCATGCTAAATTATAAGGAAGTTTAAAAAGTGGCCCAATTAGAAGAGAAGAATTTTAATATAAGCATATATAATTAATTGAGAATAATAGTTATGAGAAAGGATAATAATAATAAATATATATATATATAATAATGCAAAAAAAAAAAATCCTATCATCTAAATACATAGTAAAAAAAGTTTTTTAGATTTTATATTTCAATTAATAAGAAAATCATAAATTTTAATAAATAATACAAATTTATTCCTCAGCTTTGAGGGGGAGGTGACTCAGAACCCAATCCTTTATCTTCACACACCAATTTGGCCCAATCTAGTTGCTGGGTGACAAGAAAAAGGGCTGTAATGGCATAGAGCCAGATGTACCACACACTCGTTGAAGATGACTCCCAGCAAACAATGGGGAGAGGAGGCACAAAACCATTTATAGTTACCCAATTGAGCCCGCAATTGGATGGGAAACATGCGCCCAAGAGAAGACAGTCAACTAGGAAATCAGTTCGATACTGATAAATTTCTGGGGCTGACAATCTAATGCGATAAACCTGGGTTTTCCACCACTCTATTAGAGAAGGAACATGCAACAAATGACCTGAAGGCATCCAGTTGGGGAAAAGGCGCATAAGATGGCTGACTACAGCCATCCTGGGGAGGTATTCATCAGCGTTATCCTGATGAAGAGCCTCAAAAGCTGCCCACATGGCTGAGTGAAAGTGAACATCTTGAACATCATGGGTATTTAAACCCAAAGAGGAAGCGAAATTGGGCCAATTTCTAATGGCATGGATCAGGAACTAAGGAACTCCTCCACAAAGCTATCAACCTGAATGAACTCTTGAGGTCAAACAGAGGTATCTTCAGCCAACAAAAGATGAATGGGGTTACAAAGATGATCATATTGGGCCCAAGTTTCACTGAGCAGTTGGCCTTAATGAGAATAGTTGGCTGACCCCAGCAGTGCAATGTAGTTTTGGGCCATTGGGAAATGGCCGAGTACAAAGAGAAACTCCACCAGAAGATCACCATCTTGATAAACTAGCTGGAGTGAAAAGGTTGGCTCCCTCAGATCAAAAAAGTGGTGAAGTTGTCTGCTGAGACAGTTGTGGAAGCACAAGACCTGAGCTCATACCCTATTGATCCTCAGTAGGATCCACAACTTGGACAACTTCCTCCTCAATGATGGTTTTGGGCTGAGTGATGTCATGACAGTTGGCATGGGAAGAAGCTGGCCCATCTCTGCTGCCTGGAGTGAGCCCAAAAACAAATTCATACGCATGTTTCTGGGCAGATGAGTAAACTGATGCCACTGTTCAGGTTCAAGGGAAGTGACAAAATTGCGGTATGAAGAGGATGAGCTGTTTTCAGAAGTTGAAAATGAATTCAGGAAAATTCAGGGTTTATATTCCAGTCAAGTGGGGGGAAATGTTAGATTTTGATGGTTGACTTGAAAATAAACCCTTTGAGAAAACCATCAATGCTGATAGATTACTTCCATTGATGGATCCTTTGATCCTCCCAATTCATCTGCATAATCTGATAAATCAGGTTCACCTCATAACTGCTATAACTGCGTCTGAAGTGCCCAATTATCATAGCTAATAAAAGCTATTGTATTATTATATTGTGGCTGATTATGGGTACACTTGGGTGCAAAGTGGTCCCACGGCATTAACTAAATTGCACCTCCTTAATTAGTGCATTAATCTTAATGCACTAAGGCAGAAGTTGGGTTTGATTAATGAAATTGATAATTAAGCACTTAAACATAGACGTCCCAATTATGGGCGTACTTAGTGCTATTGAGAGGCCTGCCAACATCCCAAATTGGGGTGCATCATCTTTTATGATCATATATATTTTATTCCCCATTTATTGTTAGATGTTGAGTTATGATGTAGCTCTAATTGGGAAGATTTTAATGTTGAGTTCAAAACCCAAAATCGTCCCAATTATGAGAGTAAAATTGCCTTCAATTGGGCTGAAATGATTTTTATTTTTAGTCAATTCATGGGCTGAGTTGACTTGGGGATTTTCATAATTATTGCCATGACCAGCAGAGGATTGGCATAATATAAATGAACTCATCTAATAGATGAGTTCAGCCAGGAGATGCCTGAGAGGTATATAATACTGGCATCTGGCCAATTAATAAAACTCAATTAATCATCATCTACTAGTTTATTGATCATTGATAACTACTGTCACTTATTTTATTAATTATTATCCATCTGTCATCTGTCTGATATTTGTATCTGTTGCCATTACATCTATATTAGATAGTTGTGTGTGTTTATTCTTCCCAAAGAGAAGTACATAGTTGCCTGATAGAGAAGTAGTCCCAAATATAGAGGAATAATTTCCTGATTTTGTACAAAGACAGAAGGTCTTGTATTTGTTGGTGCCAGTAGACTTAAGAATGGTTAGCATACTGGAGTTACTTGGCTATTATCAAGGATTATTGAAGAGAATCTACTTCCCAATTACGAGCAGGATTTTCATTTGAAAAGCGAGTTTATATCCTCAATTTCATTGTTAAGTTATTTTAGCTTGCACCATTGCTGAAAACTTAACACACCACATGAATTGAGGATGTGAGGCTGAAGCGGAAGCAGGAGCAGCAGTAACTACAGAAGTAGAAATTTCAAGAAAGGCCTCCTTAATATCTAAAATAGAAGTAAAATTTTGTTTAACTGAAGTCATGTGAAGATGGGGCTGCGGGTTAAACTCTAAAGTGGACAGGATGGCAACAACAGCATCGTCAAAAGTAAGGCAGTTATTAGTTACCAATGTTTGAGAATCAGCGTAGAATTGAGCAGCAAACTCAGCAGAAGATTCGCCACGTCTTAACTTAATACTCATAAAGGCCTGTTTCTGATTTGCCAAGGTGAGATCACTACCAAATTATTTAATAAGCGCAGCCTTCACCTCAGCCTAAGTGCTGCATCTCATGAGGTGGGGTACCATAATTTCTTGGGCGGATCTACTAAGGCAAGAGGGTAGGTATTTAACCTCTTGTCAATAAGAACTTCCTCCATATCATTTTCATAAATATATAGAAATGAAGCAATACTTCCTTCCCCCAGGGGTGAACTTGTCTTTAAACAAAGGTTTAAATGTAGTCCCCACGGGAGCTGAAATAACATTAATGACTACTGGGCTAATTTGATTGATTTCAGATAGCTCAGATTTGGATGGAGTCACAGGATCTGGATTTAAATCAGCTTGTTGTCTAAAATGGTTCAGATCATCTTGAAGAGCCCCAATTTGGGCAATTAGGGACTCAGTGGATGCTTTTTGTTGAATTTTGTTACATATTGATTCCATTTTAGCACATAGATTTTGAACTAAGAATAAGAGCTCATAATTGCCTTGCTCCAATCTAATATTTTTTTTTCTTTTGGTGAGTTAAATCGTCAGTGAGAGAATTGTAAAGATGGTAAGAGTTATCCAACCCTTCCTTAATTGCATCAACAGTAAGGTTTAGATCAATAGGTTTTCCGGAGCAAGATAGCCAACAGCTTTGAGCAATATTTCTAAGGTTTTATTTAAGAGTAAGAAGGTGGCTATTTGAGGAAGGGTCCTCTGGAGGGGAAGGTAAGTGCACAGTTAGACCCAGAGGCCCAGGAGGCCTAGGGGGCCCATGAGGACCAGGATGCCCATATCCAGGGGGGCCAGTTGGCCCAGGAGGCCCTTCATTTCCATCCTGACCAGGGGGCCCCATCACTCCTGTGGGACCAGCTGATCCTTGCTCCCCGGGGGCCTGGGGAACCCACAGGGCCAGGGGGCCTTGGAATCTTGGGCATGCTTGAGACGTTAAATTCTAGTTGAATTGTTGATTCAATATGGCTTATTTATTCAAAAGTTTGTTCTGTTAAAGCATTAAGTTGGCTGGAGAGGTTGGTAATGGCTTGTTGCAACTGACTCTCAGTAAATTGGGTAGCTACTTCCTCGTGAAGCAGGTTAGCCACTCCCACATCCAGTTGGGAGAGTTGGTTTTGAATAGAGATAAGTTGGGTGCGATTTTCAAGAATAGCCTCACGGTTATCCCTTACAAACAAAGAAGCCAAGTTGTAGAAATCTAAAAGGTAGGAGTGTAACTCTTGTGAAAATATAAGCTGTCTCAAGATTTCCTGATGGTGGATCCCCATCATTTGGACTAAATGGTAAATGGCGGGGTGCGCAAACTGTCACAAATATTGCTCTGTGCGAGATATTCCTACTTCAGAGCAAGATAAGGTGGCAGATTCATATAGCGCTTGCATATTATCAGGAACTGCAGAGGCTTGGTTATAATGGAGCGATCTCTGGGGAAAAGGGCTTCTAGAAGCAATCGATTAATAGTATCAGGAACACCTGTAGGCTGAAAACAATAATTTTGGGGTTCTAGGGCCAGAATATAGATACAGAGCATAGCACGGAGTTGCATAAAATTGGGTTTGTTGTTCTCAGGGTCGCAATTTCCATTGGAGGTAACCCATTGGGTGACACTGGATATTTTGGTAGGTGGCCAGGTAGAGTCTTGGCGAGAATCATCCATTGTGAATATATTTATTCACCAGGTAGCTCAGGAGAGTACCTGGAAGGGAGCACCATTTAAGTTGTCAGAATAGGGTAGCTGAGGGCAATAGTTCTTCCGAAGCATACCAAAATGGACGTGATAAAGTGTCCCACAGCGAGCAGACAGCGGGGAGAGCTGGGAATCCTAAATATAGGGTCTGATAACTTGCTATAAGCTTGAGAATAGGTGACGAGGGACCTATTGTATTAAACCTGTGAAGTTGATGGCTGGAGACTAGCTTGCTGTACAGAGGTTCTAGAAGTAAGTAAAACTAAAAACAAATTGGAGATAAAAACGTAACTTCATTTAAGAAAAGGCGTGGATATTTATAGGTGAGGTTTTCCTCCTAATCCTTTCAGGATAGTGACGTCCTCCACTGGCAAGATCTTCAGCATCCTGATGTTGATCAGGTGAGGAGTCAACGGCAGGCTTTCTTTTAACAAATTGATTAAAGAACAGAAAATAATGCTCCATGAGAGGAAAATTTGGAAAAGTATTGGAAGTAGGGAAATTTGAATTAAATTGATTGGGAGCAGGTTGACTCCCAACGAATGCCATACGCTGATCTTCTCTCTCACTTGGTCCATTACTCTTCTAACTAGGAATGTAATGGTCCACTATGAATTTTTCCTTATATTTTTGAGCCCTGTCAAACGGCATCTGATATAGTGCTCTTAATACTTTAGTGGGGTGTGGTAGACAAAACAAATTATTAACAAAAAGGATTCTCTATCTATCCAGTATTGTTATATAAGTTTTTTTAAAAATAAGTTTCATCTTTAATTAAGCACCTTAGTAAGAATTTGTATCTCAAGTCATTTAGATATAATAGTTTCAAGTGCACTAAACTTTATTCTATATACAAGGGCAAAGTACAACATAAATACAATTGAATTTGAGTTTAAAGTCATTAATATAGTAATAGTCCCACAAATTACTGTAATACTGGTTGTATGCCAGAAATTTTTGGGCTCACCATTATGTTAAATTTATATATAATAACTAAGATAAGATATATTTTCTGAAAATAGTGTTCTCTGTGATATAATGTTTTATTGGTTGTACTACCAATAGCTTTATGGAAGTGCATTTTTGTCAGGTATTAAAAATGATTGTAAACTAAATAAATTACATCTTTAAAGTATATTACTGTTCACACTTTAGATTTTATTTGAAGTAATCCAACCAGGAGATGACATTAATGAAGCTCAAAAATCAAACAAAAGTAAATCAAGTCAAAAACATACTTTAAACTGTTAATAAATTGTATGAAACGCATAAAATGAAAACACAACTAACCAGGTGGGACAGTGGTGGACCATTTATACTGTAATAATGGATGGAGAGGGGGGATCAGGGGTCTCATCCTTAGCAGCATCTTCACCACAGAGCAGGATAGAGCTATGGTAGAGAGCAAGGAGTCAGGGCATTGAAGATATGCAGTTCAATATCAATGATGTACGGCGTGTCAGAAAAAAATCTGTTATAAAAAGAAATGGCATTATAAGCGGTCAAATCAGTTTCAGCTTTAGTTCAGGCATCAAGGAGCTTAACAAATGAAGTGATATTGGTGCAGGTGATGTTGGCTTCAGGATTTCGCTCTATTACTGCCACATTCTGGATAGCATTGGAGGCATCTTGGTGTTTTGGATCAGCGCATCTCTAAAAAGCTTATTAATGGTGGGTGATAATGGGAGATGCGATGCCTCCTGAGAGCACAACCACTGAATTGGCAACAGCTTTGTTTAGGAGACAACGGTCTTGAGTGTCAGATGCTTCAAAAGCAAGCATATGATAACCATGGAATAGTTCAGCGTTTGGCTGTGGGAATAATAAATGAGGGGTAACTTGGCGTCATATTCTGGACTGAGGAACCACACAATTTGTAGAGTAATTTCATCAAAGAAATTACTTGATTCTTAAATTAAAGCAAATAATTCTCAAATAATCAGAAAAAACTTAAGTAGAGTTTTAACATACTATTGAGGATTAGTTGATGTTAGTTTTTTGACCACTTCAGATGTCTGGTTCTTTGTCTGGAATAAAATCAGAGTTACAAACGCCTATTGAGTGAAGACAATAGACCTATTGTTGATAGTTCTTAAAAATATAAACTCCTTAAAGATAAGACTAGAGGCTGTATTCTCCTGTCAATTTACTTGCACAATGGCTTCATGCCCTGATCTTCTAGACCACATGTAAATTTTTGACTTAATACAACAGAAAAGTAATAAATTTAAAAAGCTTATATATTTCAAACTACCAAAAAAAATTGTTTCCAAACTACCAAGGAAGATTTTTTTTCTATTGTCTAAAGTTGAAAGTAATTTATAAAGTTCAATGTTCCCCACATCTTTACACATGACACCCTAACTTGTGCCACCACTTAACCAGCGGTTCACGTGAGGGTCTGAAGTACATTAGGTGTCCTGCTGTAATCCAGATCAGACTCATGGACAGTGTCTACTTGACATAAATATTACAATAAAGCATCTCATTTGACGCGTCAAAAAAGGTTAAACCATCGCTTCTCTTGAACAAAAGTAGCACATATAAGGACATTTTGTACCACTAACTAGCAATCAAGTCAACCATAACTCAATTGACATTTTAAGCTAATTTTAACTTAATTAAAAAAGCCCTTGATCCCGGGTCATTAAGTCAAATATGATTAAGTAAAAACTTCTAGAACGTAAATCCTAAGTTTCATTTGTACTTATAATAATTTCAGTCTTTAACTGCTGATATATTTGACACAGGATATAATAAATTATATGTAAGATAATATTGTTATCTCTTATATCTAATCTACCAGATGATCCAAGTCCAGTCAACCATTTAACAGTTGGTTTGAGAGGAAGCATGGGAGCAAACTGATGTCCAATACAATTCTTTATTGAAAAGAGAGTGGGTGGCACTGGGATGAGGAGGATCCAGATTGGGTGCTGTGGGCGTGGCTGCAGCAGCAGGCTCTTTTTGGGGGGATAGAATTGTACCCTATACCAAAAAAGCTTGGGGTTGGTGGAAGATTGGAGGCCAGCAGATGAAAAGCAGGTCCAGCGGAAGCAGAAAGGGATAGGACCTTTTTTTGGAGTGTTCCAACTTGAACAGAATGGACAGTTCGTCCAATCTCCCTTGACTCAGACCCATAAAAGATGGTTGGGACAGAAGGGATGATGGCTAGAGGGGGAATTGACAAAAAAGTTTACTAAATTCAGCCATGGTCATGAAAAACCTGAAGCTCAGCGAGGCAAATGTCTCCATTTACTACCATATTTTTAAGATGGGGTTAGAACAGTAGGAAGCCAAACTTTTCATCAGCGCCTGATGGAGCACCATGTGAGGAAGGTGGGTGGGCAACCTAGCAAACTTAAACATCAGAGTGGTGTCCGCAGGGTGCTGAGTGCATGTCATGGGGATAGGAATGCCCTCAAAGAGTAGGGACACATTTGCTGCAGTGGAAGCATCAGCTTTGCACATGAGGCCAAGGGCAAAATACTTCTTATAGAGGAAGATATCAATAAATCTGACATGTTTCATCACCACCTGAGCCATTACACTAATAGCTTTGTCCTCATATGGAAATTATTACTTTATATCTGACCCAAAGGTCAAATTGAAGCTAGAGTGGGGGAGCATAAGTGGGCTGTGAGTTACTGCTCAAAAGGATGTGAGGTAGTGGTCAAGATTCTTGGGTGCAACAAACCAGCCCAAGGATTTTTTTAGGACTGGAAAAACCATTCTGAGCATGTTTTCCTGCTAGATAGAAAACGCTGGGGGAGTTTTGCCGCTGCCCCACACTGGAGGAGCTGGCAGAGAATCCAAGTAAATTGGAAAGAGAATGTCACAAGATATTAAAGGTCTTAGTTTGACTTAATTTAACGTATAAAAAAATTTCTCTGAAGCTCACCAATCATGCGATGCACTTCAATCTCATTAATTTTAATAAGATCTTGAGATTAAAATTTTTGGGGAGGATACCCCAGTGGTAGAATAGAGACCTCTACCGCTGCCTCCCCAAGTTCAATTCCAGTAGAGTAACTTTGGGTATGGGACAACTATGACTGTGTTGGCGTTGCGCACCAATGCCCTGAACTGAGATAATGAATAGCAAAGGCGGTCCATGGAGTTACTGGCCTATCATACGCCGCGCATGGAGGTTTTCCAGATTTTATCCTCCTTTCCCATTCATTTAATTTCCCCTCAATCGGTGTGGTATCATCCCCAGGTCGTCCCACCTCAAATAAATTTAATATAAAGAGATTGAAATTTTCGTTATTATATTCTATTTACCTGTAGTCACAGGTCATATCACATCTAAGGGTATACTCAAAAAAGTTGCTAGTTTTCTGGACTCAAAAACACCCAAGATTATTCTAATTGAGCTCTGACCCCTTCCCAGTTGTCCTTTACCTGTCTAAATACTCTGGATCATAATGTTTTGTCTGTGGTTGTTGTGAGGTTCTCAAAACCTTTATAATAATCCATATAATAACTAGTAATAGCAAAATGGTAAAAAGTTGTGCTGAAATATGGATTTTTGGGTCAGAGTAATCACGAAAGGCTCTAAATTTTGGTATAATCTGTCTCCATAAAATATTGAATATATTTAGCTCAGTAGACATGGTTACTAACTATGTTAGCTTGTTCTTTATTATTGAAGACATTAACTGTTATGGCCAATGTTGGCGTGGTGACAGAGTGCTAATTGAAAGCTATATTGATGCTAAGAGTTAACGTAGCAAGGGGAGTGTGTTGTTTAACTGATTAACATTTTGCAAATATGTAGATTATAGTGCATGGTTGAGGGCTAATCAATGACTTAATAAACCAATATGATTTTTCACAGAGTGGGAGTGAGAGCTAAATTAATAAAAAATAACTTTTATGAGCTGACAGTGCAGCAGCAGGGTTTATTGAAAGCTGTTATGATGACGTTGTTAGATTGTTGTTTTAGTAATATGGGTTGGTCCTAATTGTAACAATTGGTTTCAATCAATTGTTACATTTAGGCTTGGGTTTGGATTTTCTGAATCCCAAGTTTATTCATTTTAAAAGTTTTTTTGGTGTTTTCTGGATTTGGGTGCTGGGCTGTGCCTCGCCTGAACTATTAATTAGGCTCTTGTGAGCCTAATCAATGGTTTGGGTGAGGCCCCAAAAGGGCGACCTTTAAGGTTGGTCCTGCACAATTCTGAATTTCATTTGGAATCTTCTCTCGATTCCCATCTTGCATAAGTTTCTCTGGTGGCCTTGGGGCCGCCCTTACCTTGTCTTACCTGGTGATCCATAACACAACAAATTTTTGTTGCGTTAACAATAACTTGGGTTTTCAGGGTCCCCCTCCCTTTGATTACTCTGTTTTTCCCTTGTGTATATGGCATCAAAATTATTGGGATCCTGTTTGTCCATGCTCTTTATTTGATAATGATAAAATAAGGTTAATTCTGGGGATTTCAACATTACTTGCCTACTTCATCCTGGTCATTCTTCAAATTTCTCTAATTCCAAGGCTTTTTGGGTTAGTTGCATGAGGCACTAACATCTACCAGAGAGTACAGCTCACTCTGGACATTCAGTGTTAATTGCATCAAGCCTAAGTTATGATGGTGATCAAAAACTAGGAAGTTTTTGACCATTACATTTTTCCAAACTGCATTTTCTGCCATCAAAACACCAGATCCCCAGTTTGGCTGACCTCAGTGGTTGTATCAGGTCCCAGTTGTTGAGTAACCAGCACTGGAGGAAGCCAGTGACTGATGGCCAACCCTGGACCTGAAGCAATAGTTGGTGCAAAATTCCAGTGGTGCCTCCCCCCACTAGGGATTTAGTTGGAACTGAGGGGACCTGGCCCAGCAGGGATCCCTCACTAATGGACAGTCCATCTGGAAAGGGGACGGCCGTCCAGCTGGGCTGGACCATGTGCCTCGCCCATGATTCAGTTGGAGAAAGCACCTTCCTGGCTGGGATGGGAAGACCATTGCCATCTGGAGTGTGGGAGGGGGCACAACACTTCAAGTGTTGGGCGTGCTTCCTTGTGCTAGTGGCTGATTTTGGCAGCCCAGTCCCAATTTACCTTTGCTTTTTGGTCTTCCCCCACAAGGTTCCCAGAATTTCTCTGGGAAAATTTCCCTAGGGCTCAAGGTAACTCGCCCAGGGAGCCCTCATGGTGGTGGCCTCCTTCTGTGGGGCCCTCTTTGGGGAGGAGCCTACTTTAATGGGGGATGATGTAACATTCAGTTTTAACTGATCATTACATTTCAGCTTGGGTTTTTATTTTCAAAATCCTGAGCCAAATGGCTTTTATAGAATTTTTTGGTTTAGGGTCAGGTTTGGGTGCTGGATTGTGCCTTGCCAAAACTATTAATTAGGCTTGCAAGTGCCTAATCAATGGTTTTAGGTGAAGCCTTGGAAAAGCGACCTTTTAAGGTCAAGCCCATGAAATTCCAAACCTCATTTAAAATTTTCTTCTGATGTTTCTGCCACAAGCTAGGCTATTTCTGTGGCTTTTTAGGCCACACTTACCTTTTCTTATGGCGTATTTAGGTCCCAAGTTATCAGGATTTGCTCTAGGGCGGCAGTTTTATTTAAATAAATAAAAGAAAGTTAATTTTTGGGTTTGCGACCTTTCTTACCTATATCATATTTTCATTTATTTTGAATTCCCCTAAATCTAGAGGATTGTTGTTCAGCCTCATGCTGGATTTTCCTCTGGTGTCAAAGATGGACTCCAGCTCAAGGGCAAGATGGCAGTTTGAAACTGGGAGCTTTCTGACTGTGACACTAATGATCATTTAATTCAAAATTTTAACATCTACTAATTTGATTATATTTAAAGTCACCCAAAGCTTCCTTTAAAATAATTTCAAAAAGCTTAAAAATCTATGAATTAAATATACCAACAGTTCAGTTATTCAATTAGTGTGACTGATGTATAAATTAACTCACTGTGATATTCCCATTTTATACGCATGAGCTTCATTTTTTGCATCTATGAAATTTTTCATATAGATTAAAAGTTCAGTTTAAATAATCAGATCATTAATTTGGTCAATAATCTTAATGTAATACCTTAAAATACCATACACTATGGAGGTCATTATAACCAAGCACCCTTAAGGATTGTTACCAATATAGTACATCTAGATTTGACAGTCAATCTGTTTAGTTTTGTAGTAAAGCTTTCTTGAACAAAAACTGCTTTTGGAGCTATGTGCATCTTGACCTGTATCATCTATTAATTTCTGGTTTTCATTATCATGAGATCAAAAGTAAACTACCTTTTCAAGTTATAAATTTAATAAGGTTACCCTATATGCATATCTTTTTAATTCTAGATAAAAAAATTAGAGGAAATATGCACTTTGACCACTTAATAATGATAAAAATGGAAATCAACCTGGTTTGAAAATGAAGCGGATGTATATCTTGAATATGAGATTTTGTAACAAATTATATTCATCATAAACACTGTTAATTAACAGGTTATCCAGCTTTACTTAAAATTACGTTTAATTTAGTTAAATTGTGAGAAAAACAATGACATCAATATCTAAACTTGTTAAGAGTCTTTACTTGCTTAGATCTAAACATAGTCTCCCTTATATAGAGTGGCTACAAGGACTGCTAATCATTTTAAATGTGGGATAGTGGGCCTGTAGATAAAACTTGGCTCATCAATACTGGTGAGCATTCTAGTTCTTTTAAATGCTTAATGAGCTTCTAACCTAATAATTCCTATGGGTTTGGTTGGCCCACCTAGACCCCTACGGCCATCAGATTTTCCAATGAGTACTTCTACTCTGTTTAACTCAACTCATGAATCTTTACTTGGAAGAAAAGGTCATATATAAGACCTAAATTTGTACATATAACCAGTGGATGGTGAACGACTCAATAGAGATGGGTCCTTAGAGTCAAATCTTATTTTAGAGGCACTAAAAATAGTTAAGAACACCTACCAACTATTTTAAAAACCCATATTCTATAGAGTAGTTATTTCCCTCTTTATTAGAGTTTCAAACACCTTATCTTTTGACTTAGCCCTTAATTGTAATCATAATTAGATTTAAATTTCCTAAAATGCATTAGTTTAAGATGCAAAAACTTTTGCAATTTATTGAGACTAAAACCCCTTCAAAGCTTTTAATAATTGGGATGTGAGTTTATAGGAAGACAAAAATAAGCTCTGATAACAAGTCAATTGTAACCCAAGCTGTATAACACACATTGTATGGGTCACTAAATTAAAGAGTTTTATAAACCTAGTTGTCAGTTTTCCAATTCCAAAACCAATTACTTTTAAACTTTTATAGAAGCAAAATATGATTTAAAAAGCAAAGTAATGACATTTTTAAGTCTAAGAGTACAATGGAGGGCTAAGGCAATAACTAAAAGCTGAAACACATCCCTTTTTCTAAGCCAAATTTACAAGAATTATGGTTATGAAACTCATGGTAAGTACTACATGGAGTTAGGTGAAAGAGGCCCTCGTTGTAGAATTTATTAGCAATTAGAAACTTGAAATATATAAATATATGCATTATTAAGTATATAAAAATAAATAAGTTTTTTGGTAAAAGAATTTCTAAACTGTTCTATCTGGAAGCACAAGTCTACTCACTGGCAACTGCATCATCTATATCACACCATCATCTTTGTAAAAACTTATTTCCTCTTATATTCTGTTAAAAACTTTAGACAATAAACTTTTCTATTATTATTATCTTTAACGTTTTTATGGTAACCCTTAGTGGTTCAGTGCTCATTCCTCAGGAAACAATAATCGTCCCTATGCCCATGCTGTGCCATGAAAAAATAATTTTATAAATAAAATAGTTTATTTAACTACTGTGAAATTCATATTCATCAGGAATGTAGATATTGGAGGAAAAATAGCGAAGAGACATAAAAGAAAGGGTTTCAGAATACCAAAGATGTTCCATATGCTGAAATAAATTTTCCTACTATTCAAGACTTGAAAGAAATCAAGTAATTATTTGTGGAGTTGGGTTTATATAATATTAATGTCTTCAATTAACTTATTAAATACTTGCAGTTCTCTTATTTCTCCTCTTTTAAGTTTGAAATATATCTATTTCACCTTCCAATGGTAAATTTATATTTCCATCCTAGTCTTAGAAGTGACTTAACTTGAGTTAAAATGGTCTAAATGATGTAAAAGATTATTTATTGAAGGTATATGTTTCTCAATTTACGTGATATCTTTTTTTAGTACTAGATGGTCATTTACATGATATCTTTGTGACTATAAAATGAAGATTGATTAATTTTAATTTACAACTTGTATGTAGATCTCCAGGGATAACTATACTGGATCTTTAAGCTTACTCCTTATTACCTATATTCTAGAATATTTATATTTGCCTTGCAATAGTTTAAGATGTAAAATAACTATGTTATACTTTAAAAAGTTTTCGTTAACCACATACAAAAATCAGATTAAAAAAGAATAGTTGTATAGTAGGATATCAGATACCGCCTATATACTGAGATGTAAAAAAACAAAGCTAAGCGCTATATTAAATTTAAAATATCTTTAGTTTATAATAGGCTCAAATATAAGACTCTAGGCTTAAAAATGCTTACATCACCTTCCATTAAATTCAAGGAAGTTATCTAACTCATTATATTGTACATAATTATAATTTTTCTCCCAGGACTCAAATCTTGTTAAATACATAATTTTACTTCTAAGTTTCCAAAGTCCAAATCCTTGAAATATCAATTTCACATCCTTTTATAAAATGAGGAGCTAACATTCCTGGTAATAATTTATCTACTCTACAATGGAAAACTTATCTGTATTAATGTAAAATTAATTTATCATACAAGAGCTTAGTAATATTATTGTAATTTATTATGTGTGGTATATTCCTATTAATCAATTTCTGTTGGTTGCTTATGTGGAGATCAAAAATTTAATTGGAGTAAACCCCAACATAACTTTTGAATAAAAATAAAACATGGAGAGACGCACATTCTGTAACATAAAAAGTCTTCCAAATCCCACACTGAGAAATATGAAGACATAATATCATAAGGGCCCAGATATTTGAAATGATGGTAGGATTCCAACACGTTATATAACCAGGCAATCATAAACAATTATGAGCTCAGATAAACTAAAAAGTTTAAAGTTGAGGAGGCCCAATTGTCTTAATAGCTGAAGCAACGCCTAAAGGCTAGGTTGACACTCTCACATTATCCATGGGTCAGGACCCTCATTTTTTCATGAAAAAACTTGCAGTCACAGCGGTGCTATATTATAATGTTGTCAAAGCGTCATATACAGATTGATACTTCCTTTAAAAACCATACCTAGATACTTTCTGTATTATCCTGATCATTTTCTTAATGGATATAGTTGGGCTTTTCTCTAGTAAGGGTGAAGACTCAACTAAAGTTTTCAGATTAATTATACATAAATAAATTTCAACTGTATAAATATTTTACATCTATCAATAGATGTTTAAAGGTCATAAAGCCCAGGTAGCTACTAATAAAACTTTACAAAGTACTGAGGTATTCCTAATGATAACATATAATTTGCCACTAAACAGATTCTATGTTAATGCTTATTTTGCTATATAAGACTGATAAAATAGGGGTAAAATTTCTCAAAATTTACTAGTGTATCAGTATTGTAAAATAAAGATCTATTTAGGGTATCTCACTCACTCACCCCAGTGTATAGCCTCATGCTATCTATTGTACCTCATATGTAGGTTCTCAATATTAGTTACATATCTACACATCTGTTATGTGATCAAACACTACAGTTCAACAGATGAAAAAGATAGTAGTACTGATTACAATCCAGACTGGGATTATGTTTTCTTATCTGTATGAAATTCAGATCTATACTGAGCCATCAATCACTACTTTTAATTCATTACATACTTCATACATGGAGCGCGCCTATCACTAATCATATTCCTGATACCTCCTTAGGACTTTAATTAGTAATAACCTTTTACTAAGTAAACTCCTTTTTACTATTTAAGTTTTTATATCAAAGAATAGTCATTTAGTTGTACCTTTGTAGTTGAACCTATAACAGAGACTGAGTTTTGACACAAAGTAGTTGATTATATAATATGACTTAACTATTGTGACCTTAATAAGCAACTATAAGCTCATTATATGAAAGGATAGTTTTACAGAAAAGGGCCTACCCATACAGTAGCGTACAAAATCAGCGCATTAAGCGTGGTACTCACTATATGGACTGTGTGATCATGCTGATTACCACTGTGAGAAGACAAAAAAATGCGCCAACCAAAAAATGATCCTAGAAATTCTTACACCAGGTCCAGATACAAGCTGCATACTTACTTTTTGTTAGTATAACAAAATAAAATCAGGCCTGTTTTTCCACCAATGTATTGAACAGCTATATACATAAAATTAAAATATGTTCAACAATTATGAAAGCTAACATAATATATAATCTTAACGTCATTGGCCTTTATTTTACTCCAATGATAAGACTGAACAATGCTTACCAGATTATCTAAATCTAAGGTGCTGTTGAAAATTGCAAGGAGCGTTGGAAAAAATCATAAGTATCTATAATTATTATGAATCCGTTAAGATACTTGCTACTCTGGTGCAATTATTAGTTGAACCAATTCATATGCCACCATCAAGCCAAAAATACCTTTTTCACTGATATTTTAAACAAAAATGTGATAATAACTTATCTGAGGCCCACTGACCCTCTAATGATGATGCGCCACATAGAGAAGTAAAAATAATTTTGCCAAGTCCTCTGGCATTCTAACATTTTAATTGGACAGGCTCAGATAGATGCTCCACCAAGTCAACCCCAAACTTTCTTAAATGCCAAAAACCTAAATTAGAGTTAAGAAAAGCTTGCTGAAGCTCACTGCTGTTATAATAACCTTTGGATTAGAATAACCAAAAGCTTCCATTTACAATTAAATTTTCTGTGCTTAGGCTCATTAGTGTTCAAATGATGTCTGTAACAGATGGGTTTGTATTGTTCATTACATTCTGACTAAGATTCAGATTTTCCAAATCTGAGTCAGATTGTTTAATAATTTTTTTGGTTTAGTCAATTTTAAGCTCTGGGTTGTGCCTTGCCCAAGTTGTAGATTAGGCTTGTGCAAGCCTAATCAATAACTCAGATGAGGCCCCCAAAGTGCTGCCTTAATAAGGAGTACCAGCCCATTCTGAAGTTGACTTTGGAATTCTAAAAGACCCTAGTATTTCCTTCCTGAGGAGCATTGTAAGTTGCTCCCCAGACAAGCTCTGGTTGGCGGGCACCTTTGGTTTTTATGTTCCTGAATAAAAATAAAGGATGTTTCAGGGTTTTTATACCTCATATACCTGTGGTCTTTTTGGGTGTTTCATTTCAAGGAAGCTTTTGTGTGGTTGGGTTGGACCAACCACACAGAGGACTTACATAGCCAACCAATAGTAGGTGAATGTTTGGCGCTGTCAGTGCCCCAAGCCTCTCCCCTACTTGGTTAGGCCGCTTTGGTTGCTTGTTGGTGCACCAAAGCAATATGTAAAAATATATGGCAACCAGAACTGGGATTTTCCCAGTCCATGACAATGTCTTCATATAGCAAAGCCAAATGCATTAATGCACATTTTCTTTGTTTTGGTGCTTTTTGCTGTTCCAACGGCCTCAGACAAGCAAGACAAATGCTTCTGCAAACCAATGCATTTTTTTGCTTACTGAAATCCACCAAAATTATGATGAATTATCAGACCAGCCAAGCATAGAGCTTCCATGAAAAGATCGTTTTTTTCCTGATGAGGCCCTCTTAAACTAATGATTTACTTGGACCTGGAAAGCCAAGGACCCTCACAATCAGATTTAATCATTTGCTGTTTTAATTTATATCCACCATCTTTCTAATAATCATCTACTTTTACTAAGGACTTTTTTAGCATTAGTGGTGCTCAACCCAAAAGGTGGAGCTTCCACATATCTTTATTTGCAAATGAGCCAAATAAAGGGATTATCAGAAATAAAAAATATTCTTAATATAGCCCCTAAGTTATTAGCCTAGTATGCCATATAGAAGGTGAAAAACTAAGGACTTTTGTTTTCTTGACAACGCCAAAGACTCAAAATTCTTTAATAAAGCTTGACCAAATTGAGATGGTTTTAAAAGTTACCACTATACTACCACCTAAAGTAACAGTTATATTGATCACTTTAGAGAATAAGGTATGAGTGAAAAATAGGGCTAAATACTTTGAATTAAATCTGCAATTTAATCTATAGTACATAAGTAGAGCCACGTATAACTATAGCTTAAATTTTAGCATTGAAATTAGGTGAAGCAACTGAAATATTTTTTATTTGTTATCAGTCGCAGTAGATCCACTAAATATTGCCTCTTGAATAAAGCTTAATTGTTTATCAAAATGGTGAACATTCATACATTGAACAATCCCACTATACTCATATTTTTAAGATCAAGTTGAAGCACCCATAATTAAACAAAAGTCACAGGACATGCTCTCCTTCTTCCTCAGCCATCTAGTTTCTGAAAACATTATTATTTTGACCATAAATGATGCCTTACCCAGCACTAATAACCAGTGTTCTTGAATATAGGTTGAATTTAGTTTTAAGTCATCCTTTAACTCAATTGCGCCTGTAGCCAAAATGGTTGCTAGATTAACTCCTGAATCATTACTAATGAATCCAGTTCCCAATGACATGCCAACCTGTAAGTCCTTTTATGCAAAAGTCAATGCCCATAAGACAAACCATATTTTGAGGTTAAGACTAGCCAGTCAAGAATTTTTTAAAATAAATCCTGTACTTATGCACTAACCATTCACCCTATTATAAGATGAAGTTTTCCTTTCCTAAGCGGATAATGTTAAATTTATCAATAACTACAAGAGGCTGTTCTTCAATCAGAAATATTATCATGACTAATGACATAATTACTGGGGTAATTGCCTGGATAAGGAGGGAATGACTAAGGCTAAGGGTTTCAAGTTGGCCTACTTGCCTGGTTTGAAACATACCTCAAATTACCGCTGAGTAAAGAAAAAACTTTCTTATGGTAATGCAAGAAAACTCTTGATGTTATTTTAGATTATTTAAACAAATGCCATGATATTATGCGGTATTCTACTTAACAAAAATGATTCTTACATATATTTTGGAATGTAATTTTGAGTACCTTTAAAAATATAATTTGACCAAAATTGAGTTTTATATTCTCTCTAATACAAAAGCCATTTTTAATAACAGTGGTTCCCAACCCAAGTGGGGATCCTCCACGCTTCTTTATTTATAGTGTGCTAAACAAAGGCATGATAAGAAAAAAAATCTTAGAATGGCTCCGTTGCTTTAGTCTAAGAATCCATTCTAGGAAGGGAAGAGGGGGTGGGGAATTTTTTTCTGGCAATGGCTTCAGGTGGTGGGCAAAAGCAGACAGAAGGGGGTGGGAGCATCAGCATTGTGCGGCAAAAAGAGAAGGAGGTGGGGGTTTTCTCATCAATGAGACCTGTGGTGTGCATCACGTCAATGTACTGGGCAAATTGAAGTTCAGCAAAGGTGACAAAGTTAATCACAAGTTAAGGATTTTATGTTTTGGTGTGTTAGGAAAAGTTGTGTTAATAGAGAAAAGGTCTTGCCACGTCAACTTAAGCAAGGGTAGCTGCAAATTTTAGTTCTTCATTTTTAAGTTAACATCCTCAGGGAAATCAACAGGGAATTAAGGTATAGGAAAAACCCTCTCAAAGTGGCTCAAATACCATATGAAGATCTTGGCGGAGGAGGAAGTTAATGGGAGCAGTGGCTTCATTGACAGCCTTTTGTTTTTTTAACTTATAAATTTGGAATCCGTTACAAGGACAGAAATTGTGGCGGTGAGTCAAGTCAGGGGTGTTGGTTGAATAATTCTAACCACTTGAAGTTGGGATTAATTACTTAGGAGCATTATGATTCATCAATCCATTTGAAAGCATCAAAAATTGAACATGACCAGCATTGGTCCAGCAACAAGAGTTGGTGGGGTGGCAGATGCTAATTGGCCATGCACAGTGGACCTGACAATTCCACCAGCACTTAAGCAGACATCTTTTAGGGATAGTTCTGGCATTTAACCCTTGATTTGGAAGTTTGGTGGGGTAGCTCCTGCAGCAGTTAAGGTTAGGGAGGGAGGAATGATCTGCAAGAAAAACAAAATTAGTTATATCAGAAGCAGGGCTTACGCCTGAGGGAGGTTGGTGGACGCAGTGTCATCTGAAAGCGCTGGGAACTTTTTCTTTAAATGGTCAAGAGCAAAGAACAAGGGACAGTGTTGTCAAATTCTGGTGGTTGACTCAAAAAATAAACTTTTGATAACCATCAGAACGGGCCAATTACCCTTTCAAACGTTTGATCTAACATCTATATTCTCACCTCAAAGCCTATTACAATCATACAATTTGGGCCAAATATCTCAACAACAATTTGATCAAGTATTTTATCAGAACGCTTGGCCTAAATAGGCTTGCATATTATGGCCAATTTCCCAAGAATCAAATTTTGGCAAAAGGTCCCAATTATCAGGAACACAATCAACTTAATCATATATAAATTGTTTGGGGATGACCCGAAGTTAACGTCTGAAAATCCCATAAACTTCAGATGAATGAAAAATGTAATCAATTTACCGCCTTAGGGCGAAATTCATATGTTGATCCACGTAATTGGCATGATAGCACTTGCATAGACTGCCCAAAAGGGGTTACCTAGTGCTATTGAGGAAGAGGCCTGCTGATGTCCCGATTAGGGGTGCATCATTTACTTCAATTGATGCCAAAATTTCATAAAAGGTGTATTTTATCAGCAGTATGACAAAACTGAAATCCAAGAAGTTTTAGGACAATTTTGCATGCTTTTATCGCAATTTTTGTACCTGAAATCCTCCCGATTTTGAGAGTATTTTGCCACCAATGAACCTAAGAAAAGGTTTCAGTTGTAGGCCGAACTGAGGTGGTAAGTAGTTGTTAAAATTTTGTGCTGGAATGTGGCCAGGAGATGCCCTAGAGGTAAATATACTGGCGCCTGACCTAATGGACATTATCTAATAAATAGCTTGCAATAAAAGTCTTATTTATTTTATCATTTTCCTGGTTTTTTTGAATCCTAACCTTGGAGAAGTGTCAACAAACTGAAAGGACTGAATCCCCAGTTTGTATTAAGTCTTGCCTCAGAAGAAGTTCCCAAAAAGAAGGAAAAATTATGCCCAAAATTGGCTGGAAGAGTCAAGGTGAATTTAATAGGCCTAGTGAGTTTTTGAATGGTCCAAATACCATAAATTACAGGCATTATCAAGGATCAACTATTGGAACTTCAGCCCAAATAGATGTGCAGGATACCAAGTTCCAAGCTAGAAATTTTCAGATTTTGACAACTGGCTCTCTCAAAACTGGTTACATTCTCCAAAATGGATTCCAATGACCAATTCCTGGCATAATTGGCCAGATGAGAGAGCAACAATGAGATGGAAACCAGCGACAAAGAAACCTCAGATTATTATAATACCAGCTACCACGGCTCTGAAGTGGGTACCTCCTACTCCCTGGATATTATCACAGTGGGGGAGCTCATGCAGATACAAACAGCCCGATTGATCATACATCTTCAAGCTTGAAAGCTATGCTGGAGATTCTATATCAGGGTTTTAAGGATTGATACTTCACAAATCAATCCCTCCTTCAGCCTGCTCTACTACCTTAAGGATCAGGCACTCAAGATGGAGATATATATGAAGTACCGCAATGCTACCATGGCATCTCTTGCCAGACGTCTCACATACAGTCAAGCAACTAACTAATAACTGGTTAACTTTGTTCACCCTCAATTAAGCATACCAAGCGAATAATTGCTAGACAAAATCTGGAAATCATGGAAATCTACCATGTGCAAGGGGAGGAATAATCTCCCCAAAATGCCCTACTGGACAAGTTAAATTTCAGTTTTGCTGAAGTCTGAAAGGCAATTGTTGATAATATGGGACTTGCCAATGAAGCTCATAGGAGATTAAACACCCTTGAGGAGCTTCTGAATGAAGGAGTCCTGAAAATAGCTACAGAAGTTCTGGCCCATCATAGGTTATCACAAGGATGGGTACAAACTATGAATAACCGCTGTCAAAAAATAGCCTTTCAGATTACTTATTGTCTCAATCAGAACAACATACCATACATGCCAATTTAAGCCAAAGAAATCACCTGGAGTTGAATGTAAAAGTTTCTGACTTTAAAGAGTATGTTCAGGCCAAGCTAGATACTATCAACAAAAACTTTGAGGACCTTGCAGCAAAGTCAGCTGTCCCAAATAGGGATGAAGAAGATGCCCATATCAAAGAGGAATTTTCTAAACTTTGGACTGTGGTGTCGAGATTGTAGGCCAGAAATACTAAAATTACTCAGGAAAATTGGGAACTCAGAATGAAGCTATCAACTGCAAATTCCTGAGGAGACAGTATGACAAAGATATAAAAAGCTTAACAGCCAATAAAGCTTTATCTAAAGAGGAGTATGACAACCTTAAAAAAGAATTTGAATCCCTTAGAAAGCAAGGCTGCCAATGCTCACCCAACTTTAACCAAAAAGAAATAGGAAAAAGCTCCGCTTATTCAGCCAAAAAACAGCCTGGAAAAGTAACTAAGGGCCAGAATCAGGCGCCAGAATCCAGCAGATTTGGAGCAATATCATGAAATTGAATCATCAGAAGTTGACACCGACGCAGAAACTGATATTCCAAACATATGTTCTATACCTAGAGTCCTAGCATCAGCCCCAACTCCAGATACTTTCCAACGAGAAAGAGGGCTGATTATGGGTGATGATACACCAAGATGCTCAAGAAGAAGTACAACCCCCATGCCCAAATAGGGCGAGATGACTTCAAACCTATTTACCAAAGTTCAATAAGGACAGAAACGTTTACTATTTCCTCAAATTATTTATTAAAAGCAATGAGAGGAGCATCAGACCATGCAAAAAGATTGGCACTGATTAATTCACTTGATGCCCATAGCTGTGACCTTGTTATGCTTATCTGGGTGACGATTGGTCCTATATGGATGCCAAAATTTCAATAACAAAACAGTTTGGAGGGCCTGAGAAAGTAATAACACTAAAAAAGGAACTTTTTAATATCAAATTCAAACAAAATGAGACTATTAAGGACTTTGCGGATAGATTCTTCCATGAGGCACAAGTTCTGCATGGGTGCAATGCAATAGATAAGTTTGACGCCAAGATTACAATGGAGCATGCAATTATGCCCTTCCGTGAACTGTACAATATTATGCTGTCTGTATTCAATGGAATCTTGGAAATCCAAGAGTTTACCAATTACTTGAGAAGCTGTTCCCGTAATTTCAATACTCCTAATTGGGCCAAAGACTAGCAAAATCTCAGTTTTCAGGCCCAAAAAGCAACATGATGTCCAACCAGGGGAAAAATTTCCAAAATATGAACCAAAATTTGAGCAAAAACAGCAAACCGGACCAAATACTTGCCACAATTGTGGTCAACAAGGGCATTTTGCTAGACAATGCTTCAGATGGTCCAACAAAAAGCATGGGGTCAACTTTACTCTAGAAATCAACAGTGCCAATGAGATGGGAAAAGAGCAGGTGGAGTAGAGGTGGAATGCTCTAACTCCACCGATTTTCAAACTGTTCCATCTGACCCTGATGAGCTCTTTAGGGCTGAAGATGTTGCTAAAGATAACCTCCACCATATTGTGGCTTATGATGTCATGATGGTCACTACTCATGCCACAGCAAAAGCAACTAAACCCTTAAAAATTACCAAGGAAGCCCAAACTGAGTATCAAAACCCTATGCAAAGCAGATTACTGACCAAGGTTTAGACCACCAACCCAGATGTTACCTGCCCTACCTAAACTTACCATTCAAGTAGCCATTCCCATGAAGACCTTAGCAGATAACTTTTCAGATATTTTCTCAAGACTGAAATCACACCTGAAATCAGGAATTAATCACAGCATTCATACAATAAATACCTCTAAAAAATACTCTGAATGTACATATGTGGACATAGTGGTAAACAAGGTGCGAGTTTGGGCCATTGTTGATAGTGGTGCTCCTATCAATATAGTCAGCACAAAGTTGGTTAAAAAACTAAAAATTGTGCCCAATGTTGCCCACTGTCAGTAATATGGAACTGCTGGAGCGCATACAACCAAATCGCTGGGCGCCTACAGTACCCTACCACTCAGATTTAGATCCATGGTAGTAACAGCACCTGCCATAGTGTTGCCAAATACAAACTATGATACCTAATTGAGAATTATTTCCTAAGAAGATATGGAGTTGTTACCAATCATAAGGAGATACTCTCACCATTATGGGCCAGGCTATTCCACTTTACTATAACCGGGATAAGGCAGTTGAGAAAAAGAAACCCAGCCTATTCATAAATCTAGCCTACAAAGATGGGGTCATCCCAATTGAGTATTCCAAAGCTCGGTCAAAGATAAAACCACCTTCCACTAAGATTGATGAGTCAAATGGCATTCCACTTTGATCAAATCAGACCATTACTATACCATCTAGAGAACAAGTAATCATCCTGATGGGACTAATAATTTTTATCCTGTAAGAACTTTATGGTGAAGTATATCAACCATGGTCTAAATCTCGATTTGAACCAAACATTGCCCCTAGTATTATCATTCCAGGCCACAGAAAAATACATATCTTATGTGCAAACCTGCAAAATCAGCCCATTTTCATCAGGTGACACCAAACAATCGCTTTTCTGCATCTGTTCCCTACCATGGAAATTCACTCATTACATGAGTTCAGAACTTTTGGTGAATTAGGGCTGCCCTATAAGGACCAACTCAGCATAGATATTGTTGTCCCTATGGCTGATTTAAGCAACCTGACCAACTCTGAGAAAGGCCAAGCTCAGGAGTTATTCTCTAACTATCAGGAAATATTTGCATAAGATGATTTTGACTTGGGTTGTGCTAATGGTGTCACCCACAAAATTGATACTGGAGATCATAGACCTATATGATTATGCCCGATTAGATGCTCAAATTATCAGAAGAAGCAGTATCCAAGGAGATTAAGGAACTTTTCAATTTGACATGCTAGTCCCTTCAAAAAGTCCATGGGCAGCACCAATTTTAATAGTGAAGAAGAAAGATGGAAGCAACCAAGTAGTCAAGACTATCAGAAGTTAAACAACATCACAAAGAAGGGCTCATACCCACTGCCATGAATTGATGATGCCTTGGATAGGCTAGGGGGCGCGAAGTTCTTCTTGGCAATTGATCTTATCAGCAGATATTGGCAAATAGATCTTCCCAAAGAGGAGCGCGAGAAATGTGAAATTATAGCCCAAGAGGGCCTATTCCAGCTGATGAGAATGCCTTAAGGGCTCTGCAACGCCTCAGCCACATTCCAACGGGCAATGTACACAATCCCAGGAGATTTAAAATTGTCATGTGTACTAGTGTAAATTGACAATATCAACGTTATCAGCTGCACTTTTGATGACCACCTGGAACACTTAAAGGAGGTTTTCAGAAGGCTAGCTGCTGCAAACTTAAAAGCCAAGTCCATAAGCTGTCAGTTTTAAAGACCAACTGGAATACCTTAAATTTGTGATTGATAAAGTGGGTCTTCAGCCCCAACCTTCTAAGTTAGATGCCATCTCCAAAATGAAACAGCCTGAATCCAAGCGCAATATTCAAGTATTCCTAGGCATGATTTGGTACTATCACTGATTTATTGCCAACTTCACACAACTTGGAGAGCCACTTTTCTATATGCTTAAAGATAAGGTCCCATTTGACTGGACTCCAGCTTGCCAGGATGTGTTTGACTAACTTTTATTGGCCCTACTAAGCATGCCTGTTATTTTGATATCTGGACTTTGATTGCGAATTTATTGTCCAAACTGATGCATCCCAAACAGAAGTAGGGGCCATGTTATCCCAAGTTGGAGAAGATGGTGAAGAACATCCAGTTGCCTTCGCTAGTTGGGCCTTAAACGTTCATGAAAGGAACTATATGGTGACAGAATGAGAATACTTAGCTGTCATATATGAACGCAAGAAATTATGGGTCTACCTTCATGGAATTCATTTCAAAGTTGTTACCAATCATGCTTCCATAAGATGGTTAAATCTTAAAAAAACTTGAGGACTGATTATCCCACAGGGCATTAAAGCTTCAATCATATAACTACACCATTGAGCATTGAGCTGTGGCAAAACACCAAAATGCCAACTGTCTATCCTGACTACCCACCATTGCAACAAATAGTCAGGCCACTGATGAGTTGTTTATAAAAATGATTAGCAGAGAGTATCAGGATGAGCCTGAAATCGTCCAAAAATTATTATCAGATCTACAAAAAATACAACCTTTGAAAAAGGATTTCTTTACAAGATCGCTGAGGACAAAAAGTTTATTTTCCCAAGACCATTGGCCAGAACAGACCTAATAATGGCAGCGCATAAGGCCATAGGGCTTGGCGGATTCAAGAAAACAAAAGAGCATCTAAAGCAATTCTATTACTGGGAGTCAATGCATTTTGACATCCAAGAAACGCTAGAATGCTGTGCAGAGTGCCAAGGTGAAAAACCGTTCTGAAAAAGCACATCTTACCAGCTTGTTCGGCCCAACTTTGCCTGGCACACTGTATCTATCAAAGTTGTTGGCCAACTTCCAACAAGCAATATGAAGGCCAAGTACATAATTGTAGCCATTGACCACTTGACCAAATGAGTTGAGGCCAAGGCCATTTGGGAAGCTGGAGCAGCAACCACCACCAAGTTCGCGCTTGAGAACATCATCCACAAACATGGATGCCCCTAGGTTATTCTGACTGATAATAGAACTAACTTTACCACCAATGTCCTTGCCAAGCTCAACCAACTAATGGAAGTACAATGTGTGCTTTCTGCTCCCTATCATCCCAAAACTAATGGGACTATTGAGCGTGAAAATGGGATGTTGGTGAACATTATCCAGAAATTAACCTCATCCAAACCATCTGAATGGAGAACATATCTAAGTTTGGCAGTATTTGCCTACAATATCTTCTACCATTCATCAACCAGGATGTCTCCATTTCAAGTATTATATGGTAGACACCCAGCCCTACCAACGCTGCTATATTTGAGCCTAGAGGATCCTAGCAAAAATACTTACCCTCAGTACATTGAGAAGCTTGCAGATGCCTTAATCAAACTACAAGCTCAAGCCTTTGACAACAGTTTCACCAAGAAAAAGGCCCAACGTTAAAAGGACTTAAAGAATTGCTATACACTGGCCAAATTCAAAGTTAACGATGAAGTTCTATTATGCAACACCCACAGATAAGGCCAAATGCAAAAGTTAGATTGCATCTGGGTCAAGCTATTTAAAGTGATTGAGAAAATGTCTAAGTTTATATACACCATCAAGGATATTAGGACTGTCCATATATACAACCAAGTCCAGGTAAAATTCCTAAGAAGGTTTAATAAGTGGGCCAATTAAGAAAAAAAAGTTGAAAAAAATAAAATTAAAAATACAAAAACAACCAAAAAAACAAAACCAAAAAAATACCTATATAATAGTTTTATTCTAATTAATATTTTAGTTTGAACTTGAGGTTGGGGAGAGGATCCAACTCAAACTTGATGGGCATTCAGGCTGACATACTTCAGACTCATTGGCCATTTCAGCTAAAATTACCAAAATAGTAAAAATAACTCAATTCTCATTGGGCATTCAGGTTGATGAGAAAAGACCAACATAGGCTAATTGGGAATCTTAGGGCTTATGTTTGAGTCAAGTGGGGGTAAATGTCAGATTCTTTTTTAGTATTAGATGGTCCCATAAATGTCAGATTCTAATGGTTGACAAATTTAACTTTTGACAACCATCAGATCGGGCTGAATACCCTTTCAAACATTTGAGCTAACACCTATATTCTCACCTCAAAGCCTATTGCAATCATACAATTTGGGCCAAATATCTCAACAATTTAATTAAGTATTTTATCAGAGCGCTTGGCCTAAATAGGCTCACATATTATGGCCAATTTCCTAAGAATCAAATCTTGGCAATTGGTCCCAATTATCAGGAACACAATCAACTTAATCAAATATAAATTATTTGGGGATGACCTGAAGTTAACGTCTGAAATTTCCATGAACTTCAGATGAATGAAAAACGTAATCAATTTACCGCCTTAGGGCGAAATTCATATGTTGATCCACGTAATTGGCATGATAGCACTTGCATGGACTCCTAAGAGGGGTTACCTAGTGCTATTGAGGAAGAGGTCTGCTGATTTCCCAATTAGGGGTGCATCATTTACTTCAATTGATGCCAAAGTTTCACAGAAGGTTTATTTCATCAGCAGTATGATAAAACTGAAATACAGAAGATTTTAGGACAATTTTGCATGCTTTTATCGCAATTTTTGTACCTGAAATCCTCCCAATTTTGAGAGTATTTTGCCACCAATGAACCTAAGAAAAGGTTTCAGTTGTAGGCTGAACTGAAGTGGTAAAATAGCTGTTGAAATTTTGTGCTGGAATGTGGCCAGGAGATGCCCTAGAGGTAAATATACTGGCGCCTGGCCTAATGGACATTATCTAATAAATAGCTTGCAATAAAAGTCTTATTTATTTTATCATTTTCCTGGTTTTTTTGAATCCTAACCTTGGAGAAGTGTCAACAAACTGAAAGGACTGAATCCACAGTTTGTATTAAGTCCTGCCTCAGAAGAAGTTCCCAAATATGAAGGAAAAGTTATGCCCAAAATTGGCTGGAAGAGTCAAGGCAAATTTAATAGGCCTAGTGAGTTTTTGAATGGTCTGAATACCATAAACTACAGGCTTTATCAAGGATCAACCATTGGAACTTTGGCCCAGATATATGTGCAGGATAACAATTTCTAAGTGAGTGATCCTTGGATTTTGACAAGTGTCAAGAAATTAACCATATGGATCCTCCTGATAGTATCTGGACTATGGGTGTCAGTTAGTTGGGTATTTTTGCAGGCTAATCACCTAGTTTGATACTATTTATTGATATCTAATTATTGATTGATTTAGGTTTAGCAGAATCTGCGTTTGCCACTGAAATACCAATTGAGGATTGTTTTGGGAATTTCTGGTGGAAAGCTAATAAACACGTTACAAATTTTCTGAAAAATGGTTCTGCCAACTAATTTAAAGCACCAGCAACTTATGCCAAGGAAGATTGTTGTTTTAAATATAATATTTGTATATTATCAACCAGTGACTCATGCCAAAGATGGATCAAACTAATCTAGAATTTGGTGAACAGATGAGAGGATTTGGAGGGAATTGTTACCAGGAATGACCAAGATTTATTAGAAAGTTCCAGCTTGGATAGCCAAGGGGTTTCAGAGGCGCAGTAGCCTAGGGTTTAAATAGTTGTTATTCCTTCCAAATAAACATCTCTATTTTGCCCATTTTTTAATTTATTTAAAGTAGCAAGAGCCACTATATTGGATAGGTGTGGGACTGGAGATCCCTGACATTGGTGCGAGGTGATGCACCTGGAGTGGCTGACGTTTCCAACTCCAATATTAACCCCTAGGAGGAACAGGCAGTAACCTGGCCAACTGGCCACCAAATTACGTTGCCAACTGGCTATTATCCCTCCAAGGTGAAGCATGGGAGTGCCATGGCCACCCAGGATGGGGGCAGGACTCGCTGGGGCACACCACAGGCTCTGGGGCTAAGGTGAAGTCATTGGTCTGTTGTGGTGGGGGGTTGGATGCAAACTCCAATGAGGCTGGTATATCTATGAAGGCAAAATGGCATAGGGTCAACTATTCTTCATACTGATTGGCCTAGCATACTAGCGGATCCCACAGTCAATTTTGTGACAACAATACAACAGCAGCTCAGATGTCAAGGCTGTTTGTTTCACACATTTTCTCCACTAATGAGGTGCCTCAGAAGATTGTTAATAACTGCAGGCCACAGTTTACATCTATATTCTGGAAGGAGTTGTGCAGTGTCATTAGATTTTCCCACGTCATTCTATTGCCTTCCACCCTCAATACAATGAGCAGATAGAACGAGTAACCAAATGTTTAAAACAATTTTCCGTTGCTACATGGCTGTTGATCACTATAATTTGGCATCAAACACTCACTTGGGAAAGTTTAGTTAATATTTATTCCCTTCAGACCTATTCTTAGGTGTTCTTCTTTATTCATCAATTATGGTTATAGCTCCTCGTTTTATTTGGAACCTAGATGTGGATCCAGGGTTGAAGCCATGGTGGACTTTGTCAAGTTCATCAAAAGGGCACACAAGGGGGTAAATACCAATTTGGACGCATCTATTAGGAACTACAAGAAGAATGCAAATGGTAGAGAAGGAAAGTGCCAGAGTATAATGAGGGTAATCTAGTAATGTTGGAAACCAGAAACATTCACATCAAGCAGCCATGCAGGAATCTGAACCCAGAGAGGGTAGGGAACTTACTATATCTTCAGAAAGATGGGCCATGCCTTATACCAGCTATATCTTCTAGAGAAGCTTGTATATTTTATTTTTTTGTGAGAGAAAATTGAACTGGTTTGAGGGGTATCCTCCTGAGACATTAGAGTCATATCTTGTGGATAAGAACCAGAATGGGATGTGGAGGGGATTGTGGCATCTCGCCAGTTAAAAATGAGGCTAAATCCTGGTACCCTGGAAGTGATTTGTTGCTGCAGAGAATAGTTGGATTCAAGCTTATAATTGCACTCATTGTCATGGAGCGTGCTGATAATATTAAGACTGTGTTGCCCTCAGGATGGATTACAACCCAAAACACCATACAGAGTACCTCTGGTACAGCCTCCATATTGAAAAATGCAACAGGAGTAGGGCCACCGTGAGTATTAACCAGAGGATTCTCAATCTTAGAGATCATCATTACTAGATGTTCAGCAGACTTCTTAAATTTACAAAATGAATCTAGATTTTTTTGAAAAATATAAATAAGATGGCGGAAGGGTAAATAATGAAGTGACAGCGGTACCTGTTGGGGACCACTGTCCTATATGCTCGCTGAATGGGGAACTGGGACTAAGCCTACAGTCAAGAATATTTTGTAATTAAGATACAGCGGACCTGCATTTAATTAATTGCTAATCCCAACTCAGATTTGACCTGCTCAGTCATATTAGTATCAAATTTATCGGTGATAGTATTTATTTTACCACAATTGTTAGTGACATGACAGCAATGATTCCTCCAGCGGACAGCAGTTTGCACCTGTGACCAGACCACATATTTTCAGTTCCATTTAGTAGGGAAGGGATCATTTGCACCCTTACCTGTTGGGGACTGTCTCATTTGTAATACCAAGGGTGGAGAAGAGCTGGTGGGGGATTTGAGTCTGAGAATGACTTGATCAATTTAACTTTGCCAGTGTAATAATTGACAATTGTACATGAATCTCATAAGGTTGGTAATTATGAGATTCATGTGCATTGATCATTGCAATTTCATTATTCTGAGTAGAATTTCCTATTTGGGTCAATAACTAAATAAAAATAAATTAATAATTTAATTGGTTGTTTGTTCTGAGGTTTCCCTCCATTTCTCCGCTGAGTTACTTGGATGCCATCAATTCTGGAGGCTTTTGCACCCCTCATTACCCACAATTTATTTAGCCTTTTTAGAAGGTATTTCAAAGTGAGGTCAGCTCCAATGGACCTCACTTTAAAAATTCTATTCCAACTTTGAGTCTATTCCCAATAAAGGCTGCTATTTGCTGGACTTGTTTTAATTAAAATATATTTATTTAGGGTGAGGTTGGGGGTGCAATTGGTGGTGCAATGAGGAGGAGAGGAAGGTGGTAGACGCGCTGGGATCCTTTTGAGAGTGGCCTCACCCTGGCGAGAGGGGATGGAGCCAGAGTGGCCGAGGCAACAGAGGCTGGTTGGCCACACCTCAGCCCAATGACCCTGAGGTGACAGAGGTTGGTGCACCGCACCTCAGCCTGGTGTGCCCAGCAAGGCTATCCATTTGGATAGGACCATTTGGAGTTGGTACAGCTACATATGGGGGTGGTGGTTTAGGGCTGGTGGTGGGATGGGCCTTGGGAGCCCCATCCATTAAATTATTCCAAAGTCAACCTTACCTTGGCAGGCTGTAGTACCAGCCAGCCTGCAAGATGGCTGTGGTTGATGTTCCAAGCATTGCTGTGGGTCATTGGTCCCTTTCATTGGATTGTAGGGCTTTCTAATGAGGGGGATGGGGAGCTTGGGGGTGGGCTTGACTGCTGGCAGTTGATGGCCTCTTGTGCCCGCCAGGAGACCTCCAGAAAACCTGTTGATTTGATCTGGGGCTCTGGATTTCCTGTCAATTTCTCCAAGCTGCTTGCAAAAAAGGTACCCTGTCAAAAAAGTTGTTGGTTGCTGCATACCTGCCTTATCAGTTCAGGTACAAATCCGCCAGGATTTCCATTTTACAAGGGGGTAATGTAATGATTGACGATCATACATGAATCTCATAAGGTTGGGATTTTATGAGATGCGTGTGCATTGATAGTTGCAATTATGTTATTCCAAGTAGGATTTTCTTATTTAGGTCAATAATGGGATTAAATTAAATAAATCATTTATTTAATTGGTTGTTCATTATGAGGTTCCCCTCCATTTCTTCGCCAAGCTGCCTGGATGCCATCAATTCTGGAGGCTTTTGCACCCCTCATTACCCACAATTCATTTAGCCTTTTTAGGAAGTATTTCAAAGCGAGGTCAGCTCCAATGGACCTCACTTTGGAATTCTATTCTGATTTTGAGTCTACTCCCAATAAAGGCTGCTGTTTGCTGGACTTGTTTTATTTAAATTATATTTATTTAGGGTGAGGTTGGGGGAATGATTGGCAGTGCAATGAGGAGGAGAGGAAGGGGGTAGATGCGCTGGGATCCTTTTGAGAGTGGCCTTGCCCTGGTGAGAGGGGATGGAGCCAGAGTGGACTGAGGTGACAGAGGCCAGTTGGCCGCATCTTGGCCCAGTGACCCCGAGGTGACAGAGGCTGTAGGGATTCACCTCAGCCTGGAGGCCCAAGGTGACAGAGGCTGGTGCACTGCACCTCAGCCTGGTGTGCCCAGCAAGGCTATCCATTTGGACAGGACCATTTGGAGTTAGTATGGCCACAAATAGGGGTGGTGGTTTAGGGCTGGTGGTGGGCTGGGCCTTGGGAGCCCCGTCCATTACAGCCAGCTACTCATTTCTTTCTACTGTCAAAACTCAGACAGTGGAGGGCACCTATTAGGGACAAGTTCCATTAACCTTCTGCTGACAATAACCTCTAATCACTACCACCTTCTGACACCCCTCCTGAATTTTACTTACCAACTCTTGGGCAGTGAGCAGAGGCAGAAAAGGAACTATTTATGGATGATATACCATGTAACAGATGGGTTTGTCCCATTTGTTACATTCTGATTCAGATTAGAATTTTCTGAATACAAGTCAGATCATTTATAAAATATTTTTGGTTTGGTCGCTTTGGGCGTTGGGTTGTGCCTCACCTGAGTTGTAAATTAGGCTTGTGCAAGTCTAATCAATAGCTTGGGTGAGGCTCTCAAAGCGCTACCTTTATAAGGTGCACCTTCCCATTCCAAAGTTTACTATGTAATTTTCACCCTAGCATTTCCCTTTTCTGGGGAGCATTGTCAGTTGCTCCCCATACAAGCTCTGGTTGATGGATCATTGTATTATCTAGAATAAAATAAAGGTTGTTTTGGGGTTCACATACCTCGCTTACCTGTTGGTCTTTTCCCTCATCAAGGAGCTTTAGTGTTGGTTGGTTTTGGACCAATCCCCCCAGAGGATTTGGCATAACCAACCAATGGTAGGTGAATGTTTGGCTCTGTTGGTTCCCCAAACATCTCCCTACTTGGTTAAGCTGCTTCAGTTGACTGTTGGTGCACCAAAGTATTGTTTGATTATACAGCGGTCAAAACTGAGGTTTTTCCATCTGTTACACACCAATACCCACCTCTCATCTACCACATGGGCTAAATTACCCAGGGTAAAAAGAGAGGAAGAGCCTCTGGTCTTTTCATCTTTTTGGTTCAAAATGTGCTCTTGCCCCAATTCAGCTGCAAGGGTTGTTCCCCAAGGTTTACACTCATTCTTAGGACATATTATCTCTTTTTCATAAGCATCTTCATAAGGCCACTGGGCCCAAGTCTACCTCCACAATCTCAGCCTGATTTTACCCCCAGCCTATAAGAACTTAAAGCTTGCTGACACCCCTGAGGGAGGGGTGGAGACAATGGAACTAGAGGATAATGTCATATACACATGACATAAATTCTGGAGTGAATCTCCAGGACTAGGAGAAAATGAGCATGGCCAAAGGGGTCAAATTAACTATCCTCTCTGACCTCATATACATCATGTATAAATGCTGGGTTAAGACCAAGCAGGCTCAGGTTAATCCCCAAGAATTGCATTATGGGCTCCAAGACATTTTTATCAATGAGACTGAAAATTTTCTATTATAGGTTAAATAATGGTGGTGTACTATGTTTAATTTAGAACTTGGATTTAATTAATTTAATAAATTTGATACAACTAAAAATGACAGCTTTTATCAATTTTACATGTCTCAAATTTTATTTTACTTAAGCTATAGAATTACCATCAGTTTTAGTATCATTTTATAGGCCAGAATCAATTCCAAACCCCAATGAGTTAATCAAGGCCCATATTACCATGTTTACACTAAGTAGTTTTCCAAACCAATCTCTCTGTTGGTCATATCTTACACTTTCAATAAAGCTATTAGTTTTTCTTTACCACATGATACCTTCTACAGAATTGCCATTTACCTCCTCATGGAGGCATCTACTTTATATTATAAGTCATGTAAAGGTTGCCCTATTGAAAAATGAGATTTTTCAATCAATTTTAGTAGTTGTTTTATGGAGAGTAAATACATTCTCTTTACAATTATTCTACATATGCAGCATATAGCATTATATGAAGCTGTATAATGAAAAGAATGATAATTATTGAAGTACTTATCTTAAAAAATAGCTAAGATTTATTTTCAACTTTCAGGTTAATTTTTAGATAGTATGGAATAAAAATACTGAACATGTTTATATTTGTTGCTTATACTCAATTAATTATTTTAACTTATGTTTAATAGAGCAATCTTGTTATCAATTCTCAAAGTAATTTATATATTTTATAAGAATTATGATTGCAACGAAGGTTTTTTTTTCTTAAATTGTTAATATAGCTCTAATTAATTAAGAACCAGACTTAGTGTAGTTTAATATATAATTGAGTAATGTATTAGAAAGTTTTTTAGTATATCTAATCATAAATATGATGTCTAATAAATCAGGGTAAGCAATTTATATGTGGCAATCAAATGTGTTTGGGCCATAAATAATGTAACACAATTTTAAAAAGTTTACTTTTTTGTTATAGATTAAATTTTAACTTTTATATTAATTGCAAGTTTAGGAAACAAAATGTCAAACTCATATAGGTTCATCAAAAATAATATAAAGGTAAGGTTATTTACTGGTAATCTTTTACTCTACCTTTTTATTTTCATGATATAAATTTTTGTAAGATAGTTAAAATGCACTTCCAATATTTTAAATTTTTAAATATGTGAGGTGGGTCGACCTTGGGACAAATATACCACACCGAGAATTTTTATAGCTAGTGCAGGTTTCGAGTTCGAAACCTGCACTAGGGTGGAAGCAGTTTTACCTGCCAGGCTAACCACCTTTGCATTTCCAATAGTTTAATCTATATAAATAAAACAAAGCCGTGTTAGTTGCACCATTTATAACTCAAGAACGGCTGGACCAATTATGATCTTTGATTTGTTGGATTTGTCTCCGCCCCAAATAGCAGAATAACTATTAAAACATGGGAAAAATATATATATAGATATACTCAGCACTGTATATTCTAAGTTGCTTATAGTTTACATTTGGACCCAATCCAGACATCTACTTAATAAAACACATTCACTCACTCACTGACTGACATCTGAAACCTTCGAGTCTGATAGGGTCAATCTATTTGGGTGAGTGGGTGAGAATTGGCAAATCTTATCGAATCTGAAATGATCGAGCCTGATGGGTTCAATCTATTTGGGCGAGTGGGTGAAGATTGACAAATATCATTGAATAATTCACCAAATTGCTCACCTGAAGCTAATCGAGTCTGATAAGTTTAATCTATTTGGGTGAGTTAGTGAGAATTGGCAAATAAGATCAAATCTGAAACTATCGAGTATGATAGGTTCAATCTATTTGGGTGAGTTAGTGAGAATTGGCGAATATTATCTAATAATTCACTAATTTGTTCATCTGAAGCTAATCAAGTCTAATAAGTTTAATTTATTTGGGTGAGTGGGTGAGAATTGGCAAAAATTATCTAATAATTCACCAAATTGCTCACCTGAAACTCAACAAAAATCAGTATTAGAGTATAAGTAGATTAAGTAGTTAGGACAATCAACTCACCAGCCACGAGAGCAACAGTGGAGCTGTTAGTCTGAGTGGCTCGAGAAGAGTGCTGGCACAGCTTATAGGCTACAATGTGAGCTTATCATCTGATAAACTTTAAATACTGTAGCGAAGCATGGGTATCTGGATGTTAGGTTTATAAATTTTAAAAACCTGCCTAATCTGGTTCGCCTAATTAATAAAATACTTTTGGCAAGTTAAGTCGAAGTTGATTTAGTAGTTTGGAAGATATGTCACATGCTCAATGATTTTAAGTATAAAGAGATGTTTCGGGTAGCAGTTTGGTGTTATTTGATTGGTTCGATAGGTTTTTTGTTTGGCCGAGTGGTTGATGGCTTTTGTTTGAATCGATAGGACACAGTTTAGCTTTGAGGGGTGATTAGTTTGGTTGTTTTGATAATTTCAGTTGGTTTGCCTAAGTGGTTGGTGGTTTTTGGTTGATTCGATTGAGCAATTGGATTTGGCTGAGTGGTTTTGTTTGTCTATAATATAAAATCTAAATTAATAGATTGAAAATCTTTAATTTTATAGACACCGTAGCGAAGCACGGGTAAACGGCTAGTCGGATATATAAAAATTGATTCTTCAATATAGTCAAACTACTTGTTATATATTTTTTACTTTATAAACTTAGTTATTAGTATCCCTTTGCAGTATATTTATATTATGCAATATAATACTAGGTAACTAGACTTGATTCAAGAAATATTCTTTATAAGTGTAGACCATTGTTGTTCAAAACAATTTAATAAGATGATTGCTTCATATGTAAGGATTGATATCCCTTATATTTAACGCTTAATACCCGTTTTAATTAAATAGAAATCTATAATTCCCAAGAAACATAGATATAAATAAGTACTATAAATAAATAAAATAATTATATATAATAGTTAATGTTAGTTCTAATCTTTTATTAGTATTGTTGGATAGATCTATCTGTTAGAATAAAATTCCAAGTTTTTTATATAAAGAAAAGCACTGTTTGCTGGGCCTGAAAGAGTTGACTTTAAGTTCATTTAGTTTGATAAAAACTATAGGTACGCACAATAAATCTCTTTGGTCAGTAAGATCGAAAGCAGCGCCTTTTTAAAAAAGAGTGGAAAGTTAAATGTATTTCTACAAACATGGACTCGATAGTCGATACTGAAGGTATGAAATGGATCTATCTATAGGGATAGCACTAAGCTTGATTCGAATTATATAAGTGGCTTGGTTTAAAAGAGGCTTTAGTTCACCTGTACAATATTTGTTTTAGGACCCAAGAGCTTTTTGCTGCCCGGAAATAAAGATCAAATAAAAGATCTTGTTTTTAAATTTGATCTTAGATTTATTTATTGCTAGTAAATAAGTGGATTTTAATATCTGTGAATGAGATACTTGTGTTGATATTGATAGCTCACTATCTACAATGATGCAGTTATAATTACACTTTAATGTTCAATAAGTTAACCCACGTTAGGATTAGAACAAATAGAGTGGAAACAAAACAAACTCTAGTTTTAATTTGGTCACATTGTTTCGCTAGTTAGTATGAAACTAGATTTATATCGATAGCTACTTATAAATTTAAACAACTCCTTATAAATTTTTTTCATAAATCTTTAAAAGGGTATAACATCTACATCTTTAATAGAACTTAAAATGTAGGCTAAAACTTGAATTTATTATACGGTAAGATAGTGAAGAAGCATGTTAATTCTTAAGGCAAGAGTAATACATTCCCTTGGTTCTGGGGCAGAAGCGAGGAGCAAAGTAATCGCAGCCTTGGGTGAGGGGGCCAGCTGTTTTACGAGCCCAGCATGCAAATCCGTTGAAGGGCAAGTTAGCTTTGTTGCAACCAATCTCGGTGTTTTCGTAGCTGAACTCTCCGCTGATGTAGCATCGCATGTATTTGGCCTGGGCAATGGCAGCGAAGGCGAAAAGGACAAGAGATTGCATCGTTGTTCTTATTTGCTTCTAATTTAAACAAGGATGCTTTTTATACTTAGTTTCTATCGTGTGCTCTTAAAGCCCCATTCCTCTTAAACAGGGGCGTGATGTATTGTACTCACAATAAATAAAAGCATCAATTCGAATATACTAAGTTCAATCTTACTAGTACAATCTAAATATTTAATAAAGTGCTAACTTTCTATCCTAAATACTTATTACACCAGAAAATAAACCTTTTTAGGATTAATTAATCGAAATTAAAGTTAGACCACAATTACTTTCTTACTTCAGTATTATTGCAACTTCCCTATACAACCTATAATGCTAATGATTTAAGTTCAGCTAGTTCTGTATAGGGGTTTTTCATGGGTTATTTATGGATAACTTTGAGTTGATGGTACGAGGCTCCTTAGGAGAGAGGTTTTTATTTACATGGGTCATTTATGGATTTTTTGTGTTAATAATATGAAGCCCTTTAGGAGAGAGATTTTACTAATCTTGTTGACGTAGAGAGCATTTACAATAACATATGGCTCAGCTAGCCACAAATACCAACCCAACAAACCCTTAACATACCTCATATGCTATAGGTAGAGAAAAGCAATCTTTTATTTTCAGAATTAACTGCTTAAACCTACAACTTGAACTTCTAAAAATTACGCAGAGATTAATTGATACAAGAATAATCTGCTCTAAACCGATCTTAATAATATACAAGCTGATAATTTATTAACTTGGCTAAAGTCCTATATATTATTAACCTCAAGTTTATATTTACATGGAAAATAATACACCTTATCTATTTTGTACTAAATTCAGCCACATATAATTTGTTATAAAAAGTTAGTCTTCCTTTATAATCAAATTATTAATTAAAAAGCTAATATCAATCAGTTTTAACAGAAGCTAAATTAGTTGGTGTCACTATCTAAGCTTACTCAGGCGTTATTATAGATGCAAATAAACATATGCCACTAAACATTTATAAATGTGCACCAAATAAAAAATTTTCATAGCTTTATTTAGAAGCAAAAACCAATTTGTAAATAAAATTTATGTAAAGTAGAAAAAACAGAGGTGGTAAACAACAACCTCCAACAAGTACAAAATATTGCTTTTATAGATCTATAAAAGATATTGGGCTGGTTTTTTTTCTAAGTTTGTTAGTAATGGCTTCAAATAATTTTGGACTAAAAATGTTGTAGTATGAAGTTGTTCTTATATACTCTCACAACTTTAAATATTAAAATTTAGGTTTTGTTAAGTTTTGTATAGAAGAACAGGAAAAAACATCATTTGTTTAAGGCCTTAGAGATAATAAAAATTTTATAAATTATATTTACAATTAACTTGAGAGACCAACCTAAGCACAAATTTAAAGATCTAAAAGAATTGAAGATAGCAGATATAGATTTTCATGAGTTTTTTTTTAATAATACACATAAAATAATACCTATAGTGATGATCCAAGAAAGCTACATTAGTATTAGCACAGAACTTAGTTAAGAAGGTTATTAAATAATAGTCATGAAGCTTAGTTATATGACTCTATCTAAAATAGACTGTTTTTATAAGCCTTGGGGAACAACCCCTGCAGCTAGATCAGGAGAAATCCCCATTCCAAACAAAAAAGGGATAAAGCTGATGACTGTACCTCTTGTTGCCCTGAGCAATTTAGCCCATGTGGTTGTGAGAGATGGGTGACAGCATATCCCCTGCAGATTGCGCCTCTTCCACCCATGTTTAACATCAAAGAATTAGTGGGGAAAATTTAGAGGCTGTGCCAGAAGGTGGTGGAGGGTAGAAGCAATCACCAGCTGAAGGTAGGGAGCGTGGGGCCCCAGGAGGGAATATCTGCAGGTTTGAGTTCTGCCATGGAGATCAAGCTGCATTCTGCCAAAAATAATGGCCGCAAGTTAGTTTTGGGTGTGAAGTTGCCCATCTGCTAGGTTTCCCAGAGATTTGCAAACAAGCTCACCCTCAAGAGGTATGGGCATGGTAAATCCTTTTCTGCTCAAATGGAGCTGGTCATATGTGGCCTGACCATAAGTTCAACCTGCTGTCTGCCTGAGGTGTCATTGCCATTGCACCAAGTGTGGCTGCAGTGGCATGGATATTCTCACAAGCAAATTCAATGCCAATCCACCCAATCTGGTCATATCTGAGTCAGTAATGAACAACTTGGGAGGACAATCCTTTAGAACCAAACTGTGAAGTATTTTTAACAGCAGAGCGCATAATTTCCATTTCCCATCTTGAAGAAATTTAGGCAGTGGTTCTCAAAAGGTACCACTGTCACTACATTTTCTTTCCCTTTCCGCCATTTTAGGTTTAATAACTAATTATTATATACATTTATCTGTGAGTTCCAAAGACTCATTAAAAACATTTAATGGCGATGATTTCCAATCCTTGAAATCCCTGGCTATCCTCATGGCTGCCTACTTCATTTTCCATCCATCAATATGGATGGCTGTACCTAAGGTATTCTGGCTGAGGTTTTGGGTGACTACTCACCTCAAGCTCTAGGCTGGTCCTATTATTATCAGCACGCTCCATGACATAACGTTAGACCCACATTTGCATCCTTCCTATCCTGCCCTATGGGTGGGGTGCAGCATTAATTCAGTTATACAAAAGAAATGTTCACCTGTCAGCAAGAGTAATTTATGACACTCAGTTGTTCCGTTCAGTTAATTGTAGCTTTTATGCTAGTATTTGAACATTTTCTTCAGCCCAAATACCAGTAGGGTCTACCACTGGGTTGAGTAAAGGGTAACCTGGTGTTCACTTTTCTTTGAGGTTTAGGAAGGCATGAGCTGCAAGCATGAGGTGTGTTGTTTGTTCTTAGGGTTGCTGATTTGCTCATCATCCAACTATTGAATGTTATGATGATTGTATTATTGCAGTCAATGATGCTGCTTCAGGAGAGCAGTTGTATGTGAATCCAATTGTGACCAGTGGTCCCTGGGGGAGGCGGAAAAAATTTGGGTTTGTTCAGATAGTTTCAGACAAGTCCTTTGCTCCTGCGGACAGGCTGGCTGAGAGTTCAGCAGATTTATTCTCTCCTAAGTTAGTGTCATAAAAGCAGCAAATGAGATTTAGACTGGCCTGCCAGTTGGGGTGCATGAGCACCCAGAAGGTAAGCCAGAATACCAAAGGCACTACTGCTTGGGTATTTGAAGGTGGGTAACCCATGAACGGTGAGTCAAGATGGTGGTAAGAAGAAAATTGACACACAGTCAGGTAGTTGCTACTATGGAGCCAGCGGATTTGGGTTTGGAAAGCTTGTTTGCTATGACAACAGGTCTGGGTTCTGCTGTAGGGTTGTTGGTGACAGGGCGTGTGGAAAGATTGTGAAATCTCACCCAGAGGGGAGGTAAAGCCTCCAACAAGAGTCTCAGATGCTTTTGCCTAATAGCTTTGGCAAGTGGAAAGTGTCTAAGGATGCACCAAGTATGGTATGCCCGGTCCATGATGGTAGGCAACATTGTCATTATAATGGCCACAAGGGCCTAAACATTATGCAACCCAAAAAACATTTTTTGGGGCTGGGTTTTGCAGCAGATACCAAAAAAATTCCAAAAACCAAATTTATTAAGTGTGGGGGTTTTTAATTGCAAAATAAGATAAAAAATTGACCAACAAACATACCTGTTGGGGATGATTGCTTAAATACTTGGTCGCATAGGAAATAAGATGGCATGCAAGGGCGTGGGGCCACAATTTTCAATCTAGAATGATAGAACTTGAATGGTAAGTGTTCAGATTTGTGTGGCCATGTTGGCAGAAGACTGAGTTGATGTTGATTTATCCTCTGTTTCCCAAATTGCATTTTTATCGCATTTGAGCCCACCCAAGTGGTGGCATCTCACTTGACAAGTGGCGAAGACCTTCAAGGACCATTCCATGTATGGTTAGTACCAGTTAGTTGGAAACAGGTTCAGATCACCCAGCCCAACTGCCACATATTCCCCAATTCATTTGCAAATATCTGACATTCAGCGGCAATAGGTCCCACCACAAAATGAAAAGGATCACTTTCTTTTGTTAAACTGGCAGAACACAAACCTGGCATCAGGGAGGGACTAACTTTACTTTTTTATGTTGGACTCTTTCTGCTGCAACTTTGGCGCAAACCACCTTGATACACTTTATCAATTTACTAGTCATAATCCCAGGAATGGTCAGAGAGGCCTTTAGGGGGTAGGACATAACCACCGCTCATCTACCACATGGGTGATATTGCCATGTGTGATGAGGGGGAAAGCCGCCCTCTTTGGACCCTTATTGGTGGGGATGGGAACGCCTTCTGGTCTAAATGCAAGGGGCGCTCCCCTGAACTTACAGTGAGTCTCACACCTTGGCAAATAAAGATCAGGATTAATTTTTGTCACAAGTTAAGATCCAGTTAGGCGCTCACGTGGCCTCCATTGAGGCTCTTGTGTCAACAATAGCCCTCAGGAACTTTTATGAGTTTTCAGGTTGCACAGGGACTGGATCTCAATCAGACATAAGGTCCTCAGTTTTGTGAGATGTCAGCTTAATGACTTGCAACCTGATGTGGCGGCTGGTACCTTTTCAGTACATGGGTTTGGCGACTGTGACCAGTTTACTGCAGTGCCAGATTTATTATTCCCCATATACTATAGATTGGTTGGTGGCGGCGGCAACAGGTTTGTATTTACCTGGAGCTCAACCTTTTGTCATTTGAGAATCCCCACACACTGGGTGAAATTCTGTTGATCAATACTTTATCTCTTGGGGGCGACGGGGTTTAAATTGCTGCACTGCCATCCCTCACAGCAATGCTGTTGGATTTCTCACCTAGCTTGGCCTGGTTCCAGGATATTTTTGACATGGAAAAGGCTAACCGCTATCCTGCCCACTCTGAGTATGATTTAGCCCTCCACTTGACAGTGAATATAATGTATCAACTGTTCCCTATACCCTTACATAGAGCAGGAAGGTAAGGCCCTTCAGTTGTGGTAAAACGACATGCTTGTGAAGAGTTAGTGTTTAAGGCCACCTCTCCAATCGCCTCTCCTATAGTGTTTTCTCAGATGGCTGATGAGCACCTTGCGGCCCTGTGTGAACTATAGTCATCTCAATAACCATGCACAATCCCATCTTCCCCTTAAGCAGATGATTAGTCAGGATATTTGAAATTTTTTGAGTGTTTTTGAAGCCAAATCTTTTAAATGCATTCAACAAGGTTTAGGAGGTGGAAGGTCAGGAGTGGATTATGGTGATTAATATCAAAAAAGGGATCTTCCGGTTCCACATAATGCCTTTTGGCTTGAAAAAACCCTGGTCACATTCCAGCAGATGATTGGTGATAAGCTGGGTGACCTTTGGTTCTCATTTGAAGTAAATATATCGCTGATATCCTTGTGCATTACCCCACTCTCAAGCAACACAAGAGGGACCTGGAGGCTGTGTTGGATGCACTGACAAAGCTAACCTCTATGTAAACCTCTAAGTGTTTTTTTAAATAATGAGGTTACCTCCTTAGGTAACTTGGTCCTGAAGGAGGAGTATGTAATTCATCCCAGCAAGAGTGAGGTATCCTCTCATGGCCCACCCCACCACCTGGAAGCGATTGTGGAGCTTCATGGGTACTATCATCTCTTTTAAAAATTCTCTACAGCCCTCTCACAGCTGGCAGCGCCACTGTACCCCAGTACAGGAAAGAATGTTCCATTCCAATGGACAACGCAATGACAACAGGCATTTGACGCCACTAAGGAGGTGTTCATGGAACCCCCTGTGCTCAAGCATGCTGATCACAATGAGCCTTTTATTGTCACATGCAATGCATCATCAGCTGATTTGGGGGAAGTGTTGCTTCAGGAACAAGATGATTTGAAACATCCTGTCACTTATTTCTTGTGCAAGCTTGCTTTGTCCAAACAGGCCTGAGCTATTTATAATGAGGAGTTAGCAATGGTAGCATGGTCGCTTATGCATTGGCAGTATCTTCTCCAGGGCATGTGACATGAAGTGACCATGTGGAATGATCATCATGACATCATGTATTTCTGCAAACTGCAGAGTTTGGCACATCGTCAGGCATGGACATATTGCAATATTTGAAGTTTTTAATTTTAAGTATGAATTTGTCAATAGTTTGCTTAATGTCTTTCCTGATTTGCTGAGTTGCAACACCTTGTTTGGTCTGACATTGGTGGATAAACAGGAGCTTAACACAGTAATTTCGGTGGACCAGATTTTAGCCTTTGATTCTCACCCAGTTTGTTGTGCCAGAGTGGGATACAGATGCAATGTTGGTCAATCAGGTATTTGTGAGTCAGACGGCCTTTATGGAAAGGTTGGAGGTGATTGACCAGCTTGGACTCCCAGTGCATTGATGGATGCAGTATTTGTCATTGGAGGGGACAATTTTGTTTTAGGGTCATGCTTGGATTCCACCCCATCTTCATGACAAAGTGATTCAAGCTTACCATGACCATCCAGCAGTGAGTCAACCAATCAATAAAAATGTTTGACCTGGTGAAGATGATATATAACTGTCTAGGAATCTCTAAAGATAGTTCTGCCATGGATTGCTAGCTGCTTAACATGTCTGTCAAGTAATTAATATGACTTTATTGATGAGTCACTTATCTGGTAGATTATGTTTATAAGTTGAGCAAATCTATCAAAGTAATAATAGTTTGACAAATAAAGGGAATTCCTCCAAAGCCTTGATGATAGAATAAAACTTTGAAATTGTAGCAAATGAAAATTTAATAAGTGGAAGGGTTAAAACCCAATGAGGAATACTGAGGATTAAATGTTGAGCGTGGGAATGAGAAGGGAGGTTTTTGAAGTAGAAAGATAGTAGGGAAGGATAACAGAAGTGAATGTTAGTAAAATATTAAATAAAATGATATTGTTGGAGCAATAGCTCCTTATATAATTACTTTATTATTTATTGAGGATCTTCAATAATCATATTGCTCATCCATTGCTAAGTAGTTTTTGTCTGTGCAACCAGCTCAGCGGAATCACTCATATCCACCAAAAGTTAACAGTGGTGAACACTACTGGGGGCCCATTGATCAACATATTAAAAGTGTTATATTTGCAAGTAATGGCGCAACTGGCTCATCTTGATGGGTTACTACCCCAATTTAAGAGTTATCTCAATACATGGAACTGAAGCTCGACTTGGATACATTATCCAGGCTCAAAAAATGCTTTTCTGAGAAAATAGAAGGATAACATATCAGCTCGCCAAGGACTTTCACCAACTGCACCTGGTAGGTGGCCAAACCAACCAACTTGCTGACCTATTGGGCTAAACTACAGAGTGGCTGGACTTTGCAGAGTGGAAAATGAATAATGTCGCTAGAGAGGGAAAGCTCTGCATTAAAAAGCTACCTCCACTTAACCGCAATGGAAAATATACCTGGATTCTTTAAGCATTTCAAATTTGCAGTAGAAGGGGCTTCCAATTGAAGGAAGGCTAAACTGTTGTTGTCCGCTCTAGATGTTGAGAGCGCTGACCAGGTCACATGTTACCTTAAGAGTAGTACCATAGCCTATAAAGAGGTGAAGGAGACCATGATCCTCTTATTTGGGGGCATGGCAAAGATGCCAAGGCGCAAGGCAGAGTTTTGATGATTTAGTTTCAAAAGAATGAGTCTTTGGTAGAGTTTGTGGAGCAGTTCACAGCTGAGGTTCATCTGTTGGTAGGATCTAAAATTTTAACAAATGAGGAGGTGGGTATAGCGATGACAGCGGCTGTTAAGCCATATAGAGAACTGTATAATGCTATGAGCCACATTCTTCAAGATGATGCGGAGCTATTAAAAATCATCAGTTGCTTATGCCATCTATCTGTTACCTTTAGTGCTCCCAATGCGGAGCAGAATGCTCCTGCAACTGCTACCAAATTACCATTGGTAAAGGGACCATAATGACATAAGTGCAATTTGATGGTTAATCCTTGTCCACTTGATGATCTGGCGGTTCTTTCACATCCCCAGTATTATCAACCAGCTTATCCTCAGCCAAATCATCATACTTCATTTAATTTTTGACCCAGCCCTTTGGATGTGATACTGAGATGAAGGCCATTTACAAATGCTTGTTTCTTATGTGGCCAAAGAGGCCATTATGCGGCTAGCTATCTGGGCAGACTGAATGCTATGCAGTACTGGCTGCTTGATTGAACAGGGAAAAGGTTGAGTGAGTAGAGACAGGATGCTCTACTTACGCTGATTCAAACATAATTGTCCTTGATGATTCTCATGAGTCGCTGTGTGTCAGCCCCAGTGCACACCCTGATGATTTATTGTATCAACAAAATCCACTGCAATATATTGGCCTCAAACTGAGGGAGAGACCCTAATATCGTAGACTTAGAGTTCTTCCAAGATGTGCAAAAGCCCTACGCCTGGAAAATTCTTAACATAATGGTACAGTTGATGGTTGACCTTCAACAAATGTTGCAACCTTAGAGGGGTGACTGTAGCAATCCCAGTAAAACAAACTGCTCTGGAGTATCCTCATGTTGGCGCTGGTGTTATCACTTTTCTGGATAACTAAAAGCCCTTGGATGTTCATGTAATAAACACCAACGGTTCCTCTTATTTGGAGTGACATACTGTGATATTATTGTGCAAAATACCAAAATCCAGGTGATTATAGATATTGGAGCTCCCATCGATATTATATTCACCAAGCTTGTGGCTAAGCTTTTGCTGAAGCCTGATTTGGAACACCAAGTAGTGTACAGGACTATGGTGGAAAATAGCACTGTGTCAGAAGGCGCTTACAGCACATTGCCTCTGAGGTTTGATTCTGTTGGTGCATCTGCTCCGGCGATGGTTCTGCCTAACAATCACTATGACACGTTGATTGGGGCCACGTTATGCAGCAATTTGAGGCAGTGATTGATATGGCAGAGGGAACACTTAATATTCTGGGACAACAGATCCCCATCTATTTTATCTCCAATGGAGTCCCAGAAGACCCAATCCGCTTCAGACAAATTAATCTCGTATATAGTGACAGGGTGATTCCTGTAAAATATTGGCAGATGAAGCAGAGGACCCGAGTTCTTCCTAACCAGTTTTCAATTACAATGGTACTCCACTATTAACTGAAAGTGCTTTAAGCATATCTTCTTGGCATCAGTTCATAATAGGGATGGAGCTCAAAATTGATATCCCAGAAGGTCTATAAGGTGATATTATGGGGCCCTATCAGCAATTGCAGCAGCAAACCCCATGTGGCTCCTGGGATCCTGTTACTATGGCAGGGGGAAGTAAAGGTGTAGTTAGCGAACCTTCAGAAGGAGTCTATGAAGGTTAAAGGCACCAAGTGGTGACTTATCTGCATCTGATTCCTATTGATGAGGTCCGACAGATACAAGACTGGTTCTTGGGAAGATCTCAGGCTACCTTTTTTTTTAGTACTAGATGGTCCTAACCCAAGATCTCAGGCTACCTTTATAAACCTTATACAGCATAAAGACTGTGTTTCCGCGTGAGGCTCTAACTGGTCTTCTGGAGGATTAGGACAGGGTGATGGATCTGTTTGGGAAATAACAAAGCATTTTTGCATCTGGTGATCATGACTTGGGATGTGCATGCAGGATTGTGCATTGATTGGACATGGGGGATCACCCTCCTATCTAGTCATGGCCTATTCATTGCTCAAAGGCTCCAGAAGAAGTGTATCAAAGATGATAGATAAATTGGTTGAACAGGGAATTTTAGAGCCTTCAAAGTGTCCCTGGGCTTCTCCAGTGCTAATTATCAAGAAGAAAGGTGGCACCAATCAAGTAGTAATTGACTACCAGAAGCTTAACAGCATTACAAAAAAGACTCATAGCCGCTTCCACAAATTGACAAGGCTTTTGATCAGCTGGTCAGTGAAAAATATAACTCCACTATGCACTTAAGATTAGAGGTACTTTCAAACTGAGTTGCCAGCAGTGGAATAAGAGAAGTGTGCTTTAATCACCTCAAAAGGGTTGTTACAGCATACACATATGCCACAGGGTTTGTGCAACACCCCAGCTACATTCCAAAAGGCTATGGATACTATTTTGAGTGACCTGAAGCTTTCTTGTGTTCTAGCTCATTTTGACAATATCAATGTGTTCTTGTGGAGGTTTATGGAAAATCTCGACCACCTAGAACAATTATTCTGTCAACTTTCTGGTTAACATCAAAATTAAGACCTGAAAGTGCCACTTTTTTAATGAGCAGTTGGATACCTCAGGTTTGTGGTAGACTTCAAAGGCTTAGTACTCAGACGGCAAAGGTGGAGGCTATACACAAGATGACTTGGCTGGTTAGTAAGTGGGATATCCATATGTTTCTGGGGATTATTTGTTGCTACCAGCGGATCATTCCCAACATCAGCTGTATTGAAGCTCCGCTCTTCAAGTTACCAAAGAAAACGCTACCTTTGATTGGACTGACCATTGTAAAAATGCTTTTAATGTTTTAAAAACTGCGTTGACCAGCGCGCCTGTTCTTCAATAACTTAATTTAGAGAAGGAATATATTCTACAAATGGATGCTTCCCTTTCCACCATAAGGGCCATGCTATCCCAAAAGGATGATGATAGTGTAGAGAATCCCATCACATATTATAGATAAAGCTTAAAATGTCCTGATTATAGTTACACTGTGACCAAGTGGGAGTGCTTAGCAGTAATATATGCATGTAAGCAGTTCTGGGTCTACCTATATGGGGTTAATTAAAAGTGGTCACAGACCATGCATTCTTGCAGTAGCTGCAGAATCTATGGGAACCTGAAGGGTGGCTCATGCGATGGACTCTGAAGCTCCAAGCATATGACTTTGATATTGTACACCAGCCAGGGGCAAAACAACATAATGCGGACTATCTCTCACAATTACTAACGGTGCCATTACAGCGGATTTGGTGGACATAGTTTATGAGAAGATGATAGTGGGCAAATATCACAATGAGCCACCACAGGTGATTAAAGTGCTGGATGGGCTGTGACGGGATACCTTTTTGTGGAATGGGAAACTATATAAGCAAATTGGAGAATTGACACTGAGTTTCCCAAAACCTTCTGCTAGATCAGCAATTATTATGGATGCTCATAGAGTGGTAGGTCTTGGAGGGTTGTGGAAAAATCTAGAGTTCAGGTGAGCCCACTACTATTGGGAGAGTATGCACTATACGGGCTTGAAATGGTTGCTTTTTTGTCACTAGTGCCAAGGGGAGAAACCATTCCAAAAGAAGACCACCTATCGGCTGTTAAAGCCTCCTTTTGCATGGCATACTGTTTCTCTGGATGTGGTGGGGCCTCTTCCAACTGGCACAAACTTCTCTAAGTATATAATAGTAGCAATAGATCACTTGACAAGATGGGTGGAAGCAAGAGTGATCAATGATTTAGGGGCTGTCACCACCACCAAGTTCATCATGGAGTGTGGGATACAACTACATAGCTGTCTGCAATTTATCCTCAAAGACAATTGAACTAATTTCACATTGCATATACTGCCCAAGTTGAACAAACTAATGGCAATCCATGGGGTCTTGACTACACCCTACCACTCTCATTCTAATGGAATGGTGGTTTGTGTCAACGGAACATTGGTAAATATTCTCCACAAGCTTGTAAGATATTGGCCTCTGAATGGAGTACCCTTCTATCCACCGCCGTCTTTTCATACAATATTAGCTATTATTTGTCAACTGGGTAAAGTCTCTTCCAATTACTTTATGGAAGAGATCCAGCTCTGCCAGCATTGCTTTATTCCTGTGTGGAGGATGCCAGCAAGTAGAGCTTCAGGCTATTTGACTACTTAACAAACACGCTGATTAAACTCCAAACTGAAGCATATTCCAATAGTTTAGCTAAGAAGATATGGGATTGGGCAGCCAAGCAATGTAGACGCAGAAGCCTCCCACAGTTTGGGGTAGGAGATCTTGTCCTATTTCATGACCAACATGGATTTGGAAGAGGGAACAAGCTTGCCAGCATATGGATCAGACTGTTCAATATATTTTAAAAGACTAGTGTTGACACCTACGTTATTAAGAAATCCACAGATGATCGGTTTATCAACAAAGTACACGCAAAGTTCCTTGGGCATACAAACAATAGGAGCTTATTTCCAGTCAAGAGGGAAGGGGTAATGTCAAAAATTGATATGACTCGATGATAAGTCACAAATCTGGTGGATCATATTTATAAGTTGAGCAAATCAATTAAATTTGTAATAGTTTGGCAAATCAAGGGAATTCCACTGAAGCCTTGATGATAGAATGAAACCCCCAAAATTGTAGCAAATGGAATTTACTAAGAGGAAGGGTTGAAACCTGATGAGGATAAGTGAGGATTAAATGTTGTGCATAGTAATGAGAAGAGGGATGTTGTTGAATTAGGAAGATAATATGGAAGGTTAACAGAGGTGAATGTTAGTAAAATATTAAATAAAAGGGCATTGTCAGGGCAATAGTTCCTTATAATCACTTTATTATTATCATTTATTGAGAATTTGCAATTGTCATATTGTTCATACATTGCTTAGTGGGTTTTCGCCTGTGCAACCAGCTTGGTATAATTAGCATATTCTTTAAAAGTTAACAGTGTGCACAAGTGAAATCTGATCGTTCTGGGTGTAATGGCCTTCTTATCCCTTGCAGCATGCCAAGGGTTTAAGGACATTGGTTTCTGTCAATTTCATTGAACTCCCTAGTCACAGAAGGTAAAATGCAATTATGGTCATTATATACCAGCTAACAAGTTTTCTTTATATATCCCTTTTTCATCCACTGTCACCTCTGAGGAAACCACCTGGCTCTTTGTGTGGCATGTCTACTCAATGTTTGTGTTGTTTCAGAACTATTGTGAGCAACTGTGTGCTTCAGTTTATGGCGTGCTTCTGGATGACTCTTATAATATACTGAAAATTCAGCTATGTCATTCCACATCATACCACCCCAGTTGGATGGTCAACCGGAGTGGATAAACCAGATTCTTGAACAGTATCTCTGATTTTAATTCACTGCCATGCAGGATACTTGGGAACATGACCTTCCGTTGTCCCAGTTTGCTTATAATAATGCCTCCCATGCATCCACAGGGTTTTCGCCTTGCGATGCCACATTGGTGTATAACCCTTCATTTTACCCTGGGCCGTGCCTTTTCCTAGAGGTCCCTTGCTGAGAAGTTGATATGACTGGAGGATAACCTTTCATTCTGGTGGATTGAAAATTAGAGTCAATGTGAGCCTCAAGATTGAGAAGATAGTTATATGGATATGAAGCAAAGCAATCAAAGTTTGATAGTTAAGCAAATTAGGGGAATTCTGCTGAAACCTCAAGATAGACAAAAACCTCTAAAAGGGAATGAATATGAGATTACTAAGCAGAGAATGGATTTGGCTTGGAATACTGAGATAAAAGTTGAGTGGAAGAATGAGAGGTGAGGTTTTTAGTAGACCGCAGATAAGTTCTGTGTTTATTATATTATAATAAATAGTGTCATTTGGGGCGATTGCTCCATATATTATATCTATCAGTTTTTATCAAGAGTCAGAAATATGCATATCAACCAATTTCGTTACTCAGTGGCTAATACCCTGTGCAAACCAGCTTGGCGGAATCAAACCAATTAAGCAGAAAAATAAACAGTGGTGCTAAATACAGGGGGCTACTGGTCAACTTTAGCTTAGTGGCACTAGGGCATCATGGCGAGCCATCACTTGTTACACTAAAACCTGATCAGATTTCAGGCTTATAACACTGAGGAAGCTAGGAGAGCATCCAACGAAGAACTGGCACTTTTCACAGTGACGGAGTCAGGTGATGAGTATTCTATGATCAAATTGCAGTTAGGAACTAGTCCTACGTTGGCGGCGGATCAACAAGGCCACTATACAAATGTGATCCCCTAGAAGCTGCAGGGAATTATAGAATGGCCTCTGCGGGGGTACTAACTTTATGAAGATGAGGTGGGGGAGCATGCTCTGAGCCTATTCTACAACCAATGGGACCAATAAACCCACTATGCGTTGTATATGTATTATCTTGATGCAACTACTATGGAGCTTTCTTGTCAGCTTAGTACCTATGGAATCAAAAAATTTTTGGTTGTGTACGTGCAGCCTTTGATACGCCAGCTACTGCATGTGATGGCTTGCCACAACATTGAGATTGGGGACGTCATGTGGTTCATTCAAGCATAGCAGAACAATACTCACTTTCTACTTGACTGCCTTGATCACTCTTTTTGGAGGTTCAGGGGCTCTGGTGCATGTGGACCACCATGTTGTAGACGTCCTCCGGCACTTGGACAAATTGGTTTCACAGTTAAATCAGGAGTTACCTCAAGTGATAGGGGAATTGTTGGATCAGCGCAGTTTATCAGCGGAATGGATTCAGGATGTCACCACGTTGGGAAGCAAAACTGGCCGGTTTATGATGGACTCGGTGGAATGGGTTGAAGTGATTGAAGCAGTGATAGCTCGGATTTGAGACAGGGTTACACTAACAGAGAAGTCTATAACGGATCACGTTGACTTTGTGGCAGCTGAATTTAGTCAACCTCACGTTGAGTGGAGTAACCAGTGGACGGCTGACCATATGACCAGCTCTTTTTTAGCATTCACAGAATATCGCCAGTTGCTAAAGGTTGCACAGTTGAAAATTGTTAATCAGGTGGATCAGAGCTGAGCAATTGCCCTTCCATTCATTGAGATGGTAAAGTATGTGTATATGCAAGTGAATTTGGACAACCTTTTGATGGGCCAACAAGGAAGTGGTGTGAGAGTAAGCTGCCCTCATTAATCAAGTAGATGACGAAAACTGACAAACACTTGATACTGGATGGCAGCACACAAGAATGCAAGGTACATTAAAGGACGTTCTCTCCTGGCTTCAGGCAATGGAGCTTAAACTGGAATCTAAGCAAGAATTTCGCTGCAAAAAGTAAAATCAGTATGAAGTGCTTCAACAGGAGGCTCAAGATGGTCGGTGTCAGTGCTATATAGTTAAAGCCGAATGAATAATTGATGAACATTTTTCTGAACAACCTGGGACAGGGGGAAAGGTGCAGTAAGCGACAAGTCAGGAGAAGAATTCTACATATTATCCAGAAAGTATCCCTCAGGGGTCGCAGCAGTCCCTCCTTGCAATCCAACTTCTTCCCAGTTCAGTTTAATGGATTTGCATCCATCTGCGCATTCCTATGCTAGTCAAGAAGGGATTGTTTCCCCTGGTCGGTTGGAACCTATTTTGACTGTTCCTTGCAGCTATAGCCTGGAAAAAGGTGATTTTGATTGGATTGAGAAGTTATCACTCTTCAATCAGGATGGGAACATGAACATTATTTTAAACGGGTCAAATTCGCCGTGGAAGGGGCCTAAGATTGGTGGAGAGCGCTGACCAGGTCACCTGTTACCTCCAAAATAGTTCCATATCTTATCGAGAGGAAAGGAGACTGTGCTCCATCTGTTTGGTGGTGCGGCTAAGATGGTGCAGCGCAAGGCCAACTTTCTGACCATACAGCTTCACAAGAACAAGTCCCTGATGGAGTTCACAGAGTGATTCATGGCTGAAGCTCATGTGTTAGTAGGAGCCAATATTTTAACCACTGAGGATGTAGGCATAGCTTTAATGGCGGCAGTCAAGCCATACCGTAAACTGCATAATGCTATGTCTCACATATTGAATGAAGACGTGGGGCATATTCAAATCATGAACACTTTTTGCAGTCTCTCAACCACGTTAATTGCTTTCAATGTGGATTGGAAGGCTCATGCTATCGCTGGGACATAACCCTCAGGATATGGACAGCAATGACCCAGTTACAAGCCATTGGGGAACATTTGTTCACCTTGTATGTTGGCGGATCCTTTTTGCCCTCCTTACACTCAGCCGCCCTGTACTCGGCCTAACTTCAATACTTTGGCTAACTTTTGATCTGGACCTTCAGGCACAAACTATAGATGTGAGCCATTTATGAACGCTTGCTTCTTGTGCGGACAATAAGGGAATTATGCAATAAGTGCCCAGACAACCAGCAGGTGTATGCAGTGCCATCTGGTATGATTGAGCAGGAAAAAGCTCAAGCAGAGTAGAGATGGAGCGCTCCACCTCCACTAATTAGAATTAAATTGTCCCTAAAAATTCCCCAAGAGTCTCTTTGCAAAGGGCTCAGTACTCAGCCCAATGTCTTATTATACCCACAACTTCAGGCAGTTACCCCAGCCTTCATTAAAAAGAGCGAATATTCCCCTTCAGGCTCTGAGTTCCGCCGAGATGTGCAAAAGCCATATGCATGGCAAATTCTGGAACAAAACGGCACAAGTAACACTGGACCCTCAATGGACGTCGCTTCCCTAATGGGGGTTAACGTAGCCATCCCAGTAGAAAAGATTGTCAGTAGTATCCTCATGTTGGTATGGGTATATTCTCTTTTCTTGGTAACAAAAAGCCCTTGGACATTCACGTAATAAATACCAATGATTCTCTTCTTATTTGGAGTGTACCCAATGTAATATTTTTGTTTAAAACACAAAAATCTGAGCTATTATAAATAGCGGTTCCCCAGTTAACATAATCTCCACCAAGCTCATGGACAAGCTTCCGCTGAAACCTGATGTGGATCACAGAGTAGTGTATGAGATTTTGGGGGCACAGATCACTGTGTCCAAAGGAGCTTATAGCATGTTACCTTTGCTATTTAGTTTAATTTAAGCTTCTGCTCCACAGGGTAGTTTTAACAAACAATAACTATAATATGCTGATTAGTGCTGCATTCATGAAGCAATTTGGAGTCGTGATCAATATGATGTAAGAAACACAAGTATCTTGGTACAACCGATTCCCATTTACTTTACCTCTATCGGCTTCCCAAAGGACCTGTCTCGCTCCAGTCAGATAAATTTGGCATATAGTGATGGGGTATCCCCGTCCAATATTGTCAAATAAAGTGGAGGACCAGAGCCCTCCCCAACCAGATCTACAAGTACAAAGGTATTCCGCTAAAAGCTGCGAGCGCTGTGAGCATACCTTCTTGGCATCAGGTCATAATAGGGACTGAGTTCAAAATAGACATCCCTGAAGGTTTATATGGGGAAATTGTGGGGCCCTACCAACAATTGCGGCTTGAACCCCATGTGGCTCTGGGTCTACTGTTAGCAGGAAATGGGGAAGTGAAGGTGTTGCTAGTGTGCCTACAGAAGGATTCAATGATGGTCCAAAGGAACCAAGTGATGGCTTATTTACAATTGGCCCCTATTGACAAGGCTTACCATATTCATGACTTCAGATCATGAAAGGACGTAGCCTACCAGAAAATCCATCTTTTGTCATAATGACAGTGGTACCATGGGAAGCTCTAACCGGATTGTCAGAGGAACAAAAATATAAGGTGAAAGATTTTTTTAAAAAATACCAAGGTATTTTTGCCTCTGATGACCATGATTTGGATGCGCCTGAGGGGTAGTGAATTGGGTAGATATGGGAGATCGCTTTTATTCAATCACAGCCTATTCAGTGCTCAAAGGTTGCAAAAGAGGTTGTATCTGATGAGGTAGACAAATTGATCAAACAAGGGAAGTTAGAGCCATCTAAGAGTCTGTGGGCATTACCAGTGCTTATTATTATGAAAAAAAGATGGCACAAACTGGGTGGTCATTGACTATCAAACGCTCAATAGCATTACAAAATAAGATTTCTACCCCTTTCTGTGGTTTGATGATGCGTTAGATTGACTTAATGGGGATAATATTTTTTCTGCCATGGATTTAATATTGAATACTGGCAGATCAAATTGCCAGCAGTGGAACGTGAGAAATGTGCTATAATCACTTTGAAGGGGCTATTCCAGCCTACACAGATTCTGCAGGGTTTGTGCAACGCCCCAGCTACGTTCCAGCGTGCTATGGATTCAATTTTAGGTGATTTAAAGCTGTCCTGCATTTTAGTTTACCTTGATGATATTAACATGGTATTGCAAATATTCACAGATCATCTTGATCACCTGGAACAAGTGTTCCATCAACTCTCTGATGCTAATATCAAGATCAAGTCTTGAGAGTGTCATTTTTAAGTAATAACTGGAATACCTTGGGTTTGTGGTGGACTCAAAAGGGCTTAAACCACAGCTGGCGAAGGTGAAAGCTATAAGCAAGATGACCCAGCCTGGTATTGAATGAGATATCCAAGTGTTTTGGGGATGGTCAGGTACTACCAGCGGTTCATTCCTAACTTCAGTGATATTGGGCACCGCTCTTTGAGATGTTGAAGAAAATGTCACTTTTGACTGGACGGAATGATGCCAAAACGCTTTTGATGTCTTATGATCCATGTTAGAGAGTGCACCCATTTTGCAATACCCCAACTTCAACAAACAATTCATAGTACAGAAGGATGAATCACTTTCCGCCCTCAGAGAAGTATTTTCTAATAAGGTGATAATGATGGCGTAGAGCATCCTGTCACGTTTTGTAGCCAAAGCTTAAAATGTCATGAACGGAATCACACCATGACTGAGTGGGAGTGCTTAGTGGTAATTTATAAATATAAACAGTTTAACATACCTCAATGGGGTGAAATTCCAAGTGGTAATGGATCATGACTCCTTGCGCTGGCTGCAGCATCTCTGTGAACCTGAAGGATGGCTTGCGTGATTGGCGTTGAATCTCCAAGCATATGATTTCAAGATTGCACACCATCTGGGAGCAAAATATCACAGTGCAGATTGTCTTTCACGGCTTCAAACAGTCACTATTATGGCAGACTGGAAAAGATTATGTATGAGAAGATGGTGGTGGCCAAATGCCATGATGAGCCGCCACAAGTGAAAAAAGTGTTAGATGGGCTTAAACAGGACACCTTCTTATGCGATGGGGAACTATATAAGCGGGTTGGGGAATTGACGCTGAGCTTCCTTAAACCCTCTGATAGGCCAGCGATTATTTTGGATGTACATTGGGCGGTATAAAATGGTGGGTTTCAGAAAACGTTGGAGTTTTTGTGACCCCGCTACTATTGGGAAAGCATACATTATGACGTGCTGGAGATGGTAAGCTGTTGTCATCCTTGCCAAGTGGAGACACCTTTTCACAATAAGACCACATACCAGTTGGTTAAGCCCCAGTTCGCCTGGTATACCATTTCCCTTGATGTAATGGGGCCTCTGAAAACTGGTGAGAACAAATATAAGTACATAGTTGTAGCAATTGATCATCTGACGAGATGGGTGGAAGCCAGGATGATTAATGACTTGAGGGCGGTCACTACCACCAAGTTTATTATGGTGTGCATCATACAGCGACATAGCTGTCTAAAGCTCATCTTAAAAGACAACAGAACCAATTTCACTTTGTATATCCTGCCCAAGTTGAACGAACTGATGGCAATCCACGGGGTATTGACTACACCCTACCATCCAAAATCCAATGGAATGGTGGAGAGGTCAATGGAACATTGGTAAGCATACTTATAAGCTTGTGAAAGATTGACCTTGGAATGGAGTACTTTCTATTCACAGATGTCTTTGCGTATAATATCAGCTACCACTCGTCCAATGGCAAGAGTTCTTTACAACTTCTCTATGGTAGACATAAGGCTTTACCTGCCATGCTTTACCCATGTATGGAGGATACTGGCTGTGTATAGTCGCATCAATATTTTCCCAATCTAATGGAGACTCTGATCAAAACTACAGATGGAAACATATTCTACCAGTTTGGCTAAGAAGATTTGTGATCAGTAAGCTGAACAGAGTAGACGTAGCAGAATCCCAAAGTTCTCTATAGGATATCAGGTCTTGTTCCACAACCAACATGGATTTGAAAGAATAACAAGCTCGTTAACACTTGGATTGGGTAATTTGAAATAATCAAGAAGACTGCTATTGATGCCTACACCATTAAGGAGCCCGTGGGTGGGTGGATTATCAACCAAATTCAACAAAGTTCCTTTGAGCATATAAGCAATAGGAGCGTTTCATCCAGTCAAAGGGGTGGGGTAATGGTAAGATGTTGATATTACTGGACAATAAAATATACATTACGGCGGGTAGAAATTATATTCAAGGAGAGCTCTTAGATTATGTGGAAAGTTATATTGATATGAAGCAAAGCACTTGAAGTATTGATAGTTCAGCAAATTGAGTGAATTTTGCCAAAACCTTGAGATAGACAAAAACTTCTAGAATGGAACAAATAGGAGATTACTAAGCAGAGGATGAATTTAGCTTGGAATACTGAGATAAGAGTTGAGTGGAAGAATGAGAGAAGAAGGTTTTGTTGTCCAATGATAAGTTCTGCGTTTATTATATTATAGATAAAAAATGTCATTCAGGGCGATTTCTCCATATATTATATCTATTAGTTGTTATTAAGAGTTGGCAATCTACATATCGTCCAATTCTTTTGCTTATTGGCTAATACCATGTAAAAATTAGCTTGGCGGAATCAAACCGATTATGCTGAGAAAATTAGTATCCCTACAGTGGCAGAATATGCGCAGTAGGTAGGGCTCAATAAATCCCTGGTACAGGAGCATTTGATCAAAACCTTTAAGTAATTACAAGTAGTTTAAAGACTGAAACGGCTTCCTGCTCATAAAATCATGGTGGGTTCTTTAGTCATAGAGATACAAGCCACCTGCATATAATTATGCCATTGCATAAGCTTGCAAATAAATGATCAGGCCCTCATGAGGTCATGAAGGATATGGGAATGGAGTTTTAGTTGGCGCTTCCAGCTCATTAGAAACAGTATCCTGTATTTCACGCTTTCTAATTGTTGCCATTTAAAGGCGCGCCACCTATGAGCCCTAAGCCAGTGATGATTGATGGCTCATTGGAAGCAGAGGTGGATGCTATTTTGTCATCTTGTCACTTGCAATGCTGGTGAAGTACTTGGTGGCGTGAAAACGCTTTCACTATTATAAAATTAGCTGGTTTAATGCTTGTAACTGTGACAATTGTCATGAGTTAGTGGAAGTCTTCCATGTGGCACACCGGCTGCTCCTCATTCTCCACAGAATGTTGCCTCCATATTGGCAATTAAGCTCCCCAAGGAGCACAAAAATGTTGCGCTGGTCCAAGTTACTGGCGGAGGTACTCCCCATCACAAAAAGAGAAGGTTAATGTAAGCTTTGGGGAACAACCCCTGCGGCTAGATTGGAAGAAATTCACATTCCAAACAAAAAAAGGAGAAATCTGGTGGCTGCACCTCTTTTTGCCCAAGGCAATATAGCCCATGTAGTAGATGAGAGGTGGGTAACGGTATATCCCCTGTGGATCGCGCCTCTTCCCCAAGTTTGCCACCAAATACTATTGGGAAAATTCAGAGGCTGTGCCAGGAGGTGGTGGCGGGTAGAAGCTATCACCAGCTGAGGTAGGGAGCACGGGGCTCCAAGAGGAAGTATCTGCAGGATTGAGTTCTTATTGGAGGTCAAGTCACATTCCACCAAAAATAATAGCTGCAAGTTAGTCTTGGGAGCAAAGTTGCCCATATGCCAGGGTTTCCCAGCAATTTTGCAAACAAGCTCTTTCCCAACAGATACAGGCATGGTCAATCCTTTTATGACCAAATGGAGCTGTCTATATGTGGCTTGGCCATGGGCGCAACCTTCTGTTACTAGAGGCATCATTGCCATCACACCAAGCATGGCTGTGGTGGATGAATATTCTCACCAATGAATTTAATGCCAATCTTCCTAATCTTATCAGATATGAGCCATTATTAGAAAACTTTTGGGAAGATGATCTACTGGAACTGAATCATTGTTTTTCTCAATGGAAGTGCACTTAGTTTCTGTTCCTCATTTTTCAGGCAAATGGGTAGCAGTCCTAACAGGTAGCGCTGCCACTCCATTTTTATCTTTCCACCCTTTCTAAATAATAATTTTTAGATACAGAAACTATTTGTTAGTTCCAGAGTTCAATTAAAAACATTTAGTGGTGAAGATTTTCAATCATCAAAATCCCAACTAGCCCTCATGGCTGACTTATTCATTTTCCAACCATTAATCTAGATGGCTGTATCTGAGGTCTAATGTCTGGGTTTTTGGGTGGTTACTCATCTGGAGCTCCAGGCCAGTCTTATTATCATCAGCACGCTCCATGACTGTCTTAGTTCAAATCTTTTATCTTACTAGACCACCTTTTAAAGCTTGGTTTTTTATATGTATGTTTTAAATTGTTACTGGTGTCATAATAAAAATTTACAAAAGGCTACTACTGCTCACGTTGTTTTCTATTAACCTCTTTTTATCAAATTAATTTTATATAACCCTTTTTAACTGTATATTTATGTTGACTTGTTGCTTAATAGTTTGATCTATTGGAAGATAAAATATATAGTTTTTTAATAAAAGTACACCTATTTAAAATCTAAAAAAAGAGGTATTATGTAACCTCATATACATCATTATTTTGATCAGGTTAAAGTGTTTACAGGATTAGATTTAAAAAGTGCACAAGGTTGTAACAAAGTAGATTTTAATCAAAGTTGTTAATCTTAAATATTTTGGTTTACTTTGTTTTAAATGATATAATGAGAGTTGAGTCATATATTTATGCTAAATATCTACATTGATATAGTTTGTAATAGTGTTAGTATTATAAAATTTTTAATAGTCAATATCTTATACTAGAAGTATAATGATGAGTGTTTAATAATTTTGTACTATCCAAGCATATAATTTATAGTTACAATAATCTCTATCTTGACTTAAAAACTAAGCAAGTCTAAACTTATACAGCACATTTTAATTTTGTAATATTAGGAAGAAGAAAATACTTATATACTAAACATGAATACCAATCTTGATTTTTACAAAGACTTATGACGACAAACCCTTTGTAGTTAAAATAAAGCACTCAAGAAAATTGACTTTTTATTATGGTTAATAAATCACTTAAAAACTTGTTTATCAAGTATATCTGACTGAACAACTTACAAAATGAATTTAAGGACAAAGAGAAAAGAGAAAAATTTATACTATGTTATATTAATATTCCTTAAAAGATTATAGCCCTTAGTTTTAAGGCTTTAAATAATAACTGTATATTACTGAAGTCATCAACTCAAAAATTCTTACTGACTATACAGCACATATATGCATATAGATTAACAAGTTTTAAGATTAAAATACTAACATCAATTTATTTTTAGTTATCATGTCTGTGTCTTATCTTTAATGCTTATCAGAATTTTCAGATAGATTACTCAACCCACTTACCAAAAAGCTGATTGCATTAGACTAACAATAAGCATAAACAACTATAATATATGTTAATTATTTTTTCTAAAATTAAATTAAGATGACCTTAAGGGTGGTTAGCCTGGCAGATAAAACTGCTTCCACCCTAGTTCAGGTTTTGAGTTCAAAACCTGTACTGGCTAGAAAAATTATCAGTGTGGTATATTTGTCCTAAGGTCAACCCACCTTGAATAATTTAAAGTAAGATGACCTTAGATAAAAAACTCATTAATAATTGACAAGTACTGTAAGAGAAAATGAGACAAATGAGATTTTTGTAAAAAATATCTAAAGAAGGTAATTTAAAATGAAAAAAGTGTGTAATATCTAACAGTTACATCTTATGCAATCTTTTATTGGATCAAAAAATTGAGTTAAAACATAAAAAAAGAATATATAAAGAAGGGTAAAACTTTCCCTTGAAGTGGAAGTATATGGAAGTTTTTCCTTAGGTCCTGAATTTATGACCTGCCCACATATTAAAGAATATGAAAAAAGTTTGTTACAGGATCTTACAATAAACAACTCTCATTCAAAAAAAAGTTGCCACTAAAGACTTTGCAAAGTGCTTTTGATAAAGTTAATATTATAAAATGTATTAAACATTTTTGCTATATTAAAATCCCCATATTGAGTTTTTATTTAATGTTAAAAAATAAAATAGTCTCTAAAAGGTCTTATATATATATGATTTACAAGGGCTGTTTATCCAATTAATTTTCTTTGCTAAAAATTTCTACAATTCATTAGAATACAACCTACCAAAATTTATTAATTATTTACATCATTATTAGTATCAAAAATATACGAAGGTTTATGAGTGAAAACAATACCTTTGAGGCCTAATTTCTTGTTTAAAGCAATGCTTCAGCCCACTTCTGTCTTTTATTGGAAAATTCTCAATGACGCTTAGTGGAAATCAGTGCAATCCTCATTCTGGATGCACTTAGACTTCTTTAGGTGCCCAACGCCATAAATAAGCCACTATATGTGACAAATATAAAGAGGACAAAGGGGGAGCTAGGTAGGGTAAGCTGGGGCCTTCATGTGGCGCAACCAAGGAAAGCTTTTGGAAACATGGGTGAGTAGCTAACACCAGAACCTAGAGAGGCACCCTGGAAAGGTCCAGTAGTGGCCTGGATGGGGAGTGGGATGGAAGCTAATGACTGTAACCCAACCTGTTCTTGCGGGTGCTTCCACTCTCCTTTGGGGGGAATATAGGCAGGAAGGGGGATGCAAGGGTCAGGCGGATTGTCTGTCACATTACTTTCCTATGAGGTGGGGTGCTGCAAAAGCAGGTCTCAGTGACAAGGGTGGGAAATCCTGATTGGCTGAGCTTCAGCTCACCTGTCTACAATAATCACCGCAGTTTTCTAGGTTGGCCTGAAACCTGGATAGTGGCCAGTAGCTTATGTGGGCTTACACTGGTGCAGCAAAAGGTGAGAGCACTCATGTACCAAAATGATGGACTGACCCAAAAGGGCTGCAATGGTTCCCACACAAAAAGGGCCCAGAGAGCAAACTTCATCACAAAACCAAACTGGAGAGACCAACTCCATTAACAAATCAACAGTGGGGGTGGCCTCTGCTGCACAAGGGGCTTTGGTCTCTTTTGCTGCAGAGGCTGCTAATGGATTTGGTGTCAGAACCAAGCTTTTTGAAGTGGGGAACTCCAGCCCATCCAAGGATCTGACAGCGAGCATGGTGGAGAGCCTCAAGAGGGTTCACGCCAGTGGAAGTGAAGACTGGATGGTCTAAGGAGATGCTCATGGTCAGGGTGATTGAGGTGTGTGGGTTCACCCCACTCCATATTTCACATTTGGCTCCTGGGTTGAAACTTATGACCTTCCAGTCTAAGCTTCAAAAGGAACAAGTTTTGGCTGATAGTTTAAGCACAAAGAATGAGGAGGCCGTATGTCTTATCAATGGCACTGAGATTAGAAGGTTCATTCTGAGGGACGTACCACCTGTGATCACTAGAGGGGCCATGATGGCTCAGCTGAAAGGCTTTGGCAGAGTGATCTCCTTTAATGAGAACAAGCTGGTAAAGAACTTGAAGTAGAAGGATGGTAGCTTGAAAAAGTTCACTGTAGGATCTGGGGACTGGGTTTTGAAGGTTGAACTTTCAAAATCATATGGGGAGTTACCTCATTCAGTTAATGTGGGGACCTGGAGTGTCCCTGTGGTACCGCTGGACAGGTGCTTCTTGTGTGGTGTGAAGGGTCACGTCAGAGCCAAATGTCCTCAGATTCAACCTATAGTGGAAGTGGCCAAGCCTAGTGGGCCTAGCGCGGGGTGCCAGTGATGGCGCCCTCTGAGAAGGAGAAGTTGGCTCTCCAGAAGGCGTTGGAGAAGCTGACTGAGATGTCAGCCAAATCAATGGAGGAGGCTGCGTCTGGCATCACTTCAGAGGCGGTGACTGGAGTGCTGAAAAGTGCGAGGAAGGTCAATAAGAAGTCAAAGCATTCCTGGAAGGCAAGGGAAGCAGCTAGACTCCAAATCGAGCTGAGTGGCGCTTTGGCACAGTCTGCAAAGGACATTATGGAGGTGGTCGCCTCCCAAACAGATGGGGTTCACCCCATCATTTGATCACATAAGAGGCGGGCAACCATAAGGGATGTGGGTGTGACAGAGCGCGCGGGGCCTATAGGGGAAGAGGAGGAGGTGAGGGAGGTGTTACCTGCTAGCAATAGTGGGCCAATGCCTTCTAAACCAATGCCTCCAACTGAAGCGGAGGGGTCTATCAAGGACCCTGGCAATGGTAAGTATCCGGAGGCCATTGTGACCAAGCAGCCTCCACCCCCAGCTCAGTCTAGTACTGAAAAGGGGAGGAAGAAACGTGGTCCCACTAAACCAGATGAGGTGGAAGATGATGGGGACCCTAGATCCTGACACCAAGGCCTCTTAGGTGTGAACCTATGGCAATCAGGGTTGAATTTGCTAATGAGCGGGGTCTGAATAGACTCAAGCAGCGGTAGAGGGTGAAACTCTATTTTCAACAACATGGGATATATATTGGCTTCCTCACTGAGACTAAGTCCAAACCTGGGGTAGAAGAGGACTGGGCTTTCCAGTTCCCTCGGAAACAATCATTTTACTCTCATTTGGTGGATCAACCAAACTCAGACTCGCCCTCAGGGGAGGGAAAGAGGAAGGGGAAGAAGCCAAAGGGGGTATCTTGGTCTGGTGGGCGGACAAGGTTAAGGTGTTGGATAAAAGGGTATTGGTTCCCGGAAGAGCAGTGGCAGTAATGTCACTGTTTGGAGAGGAATCAATTTGGTTTATTGGCATATATGCGCCCAATTATGGATCTGAATGGAAGGCCTTCTTCCAGAAGGTCAGCCTAAGGATTCAGGAGGAAGGCATTGGGGGTCAGTAGTGCTGGGGGAGACATGAACTGTGTCTGCATTAGGGATGACAGGGCTGGGGCTTCAGGCAACTGGAGTTCTGATCCTGAAGCCCATGAGTTGGCCAGTTTAATGATCGACCTTGGCCTACTGGATGTGTGGATAGCTGGCCGTGGTGAGGAGGGAGAGACTGGGTGGACTCACATCCAGGGGGATCTTTTCTCCCGCATTGACCTTGTGTCAGTGCCCCAGCCTCTCCTGAGTCACTGCAAGTTGATCCTTCAGAATCATGATCCAGGCGCTTCAGACCACAGGTCCCTGGAACTGCAGATCAGTGACCCTCAGGTTGCTTCTGCAGGAAAAGGGATCTGGAGACTGAACCCTGAACTCCTGAAGTGGAGCTCACTTCAGGATATCATGAGGAAGAAGGTGAGATGGTGGAGAATCCAGGTTGTGGGGGAAGCCTTATGCGCCAGTAAAATGGCTGCAGATGAAGGCGGATCTCAAGATGGCTTGTGAAATCTTTGGGAGGCAGCTAGGGGCCATGCGTTGAGGTATGAAACCTTGAGAGGAGCTTCAAGAGTACTTGCAAGCAGGCCATGGTCATGGGGGCATCTGCCTACACAGTCAAGGCTGAATTGTATGGAAGATGATGGGAGCCTTCATGGTGGATCGCCTCAAACAAAGGAAGTCTAGATGGGATGAGGATTCTAACAGCAATGTAGCTCTACTACGCAAGGCAGTAGGGGCATTCAGACCTTCAGCAAGAATCTTGTCACTTTGTTATGGGGGAGTTGAGGTGAAGGATGCTGCTCGCATGGCTGAGGTAGTCAAATCCTACTATGAGGACCTTTATGGCCCCTCTGAGAATGACCTGGAGGAATCCAAAGTACTCTCAAGCGGACTGGGGGTACTGCCAAAGGAGACTCAGCTGCACCTATATCAGCAAGATCCGCAAATCAGAGGTGTCAGACACCATCCGCAAGGGCAAGAATGGCAAGGCTCCCAGGGAGGATGGGTTGATCTTGGAGCTCTTCAAGATATTTCTGGCAGAAATGTCTAAGATGCTTGCTGAGCTTTACAATCAACTTCTGGTCTCTGGTATAAATGAGCCGGCATTTTCAAAGGGTGTGGTGGTGGTGTTGTATAAGAAGGGACGATCCCTCCCTCATGGGGAGCTACCAGCCTTTGACTCTGCTTAACGTTGACTATATGATCTTAATGAAGATCCTAACCAATTGACTAAAGGGGGTTGTGGCGGATGCTGTCAGGAAAGAGAAGAATGGATTTATCTCAGGACGCTCAATTACTGACAACTTGATGCTGCTTCACCTGATAGAAGAGTGGGCAAGTAAACAGTATGACCAGAGGGGTGGCTATTGTTTCTTGATCAAGACAAGGCATATGATCAGGTAAATCATGAGTTTCTTTGGGAAGTGTTAATTAGGGTTGAAATCAAGGGGCATTTGTTGAGACTGCTTAAAGCGATTTATGAGAAGGCCTCATCAGTTATCAATAACAATGGGGTCCTCTCCCACCCCTTTAAGGTGTGTAGGGGCGTGCGTCAGGGAGACCCTCTATCTCCCTTGTTGTTTGTCCTTTCAATAGAGACCCTTTCAGTGGCTCTCAGAAAGTTGGGCCAGAGGAATCTTACCATTAATGGCGAGAAGTACTCTCATTCAATGTTTGCAGATGATACATGGATTTATGTTTTGTCAGAGGAGGAGGATAAGGTGGTGATGAACATTCTGAAGATGTACCAGAACGCAAGCAACGCTAAGGTCAATCTGTCAAAAATCAGGTCTTGGCACATCGGCAAAACGGCAAAGTTGGGTGTGGCACCAAAGAGCTTGATCCCCTGGATGGCAACAGGGGGAGTTTCTGTACCTTGGGTGTCCCATACCTGGGCAAGCGTTGCCTCATGAAATTTGGCTCAAACTTGAAGCAGACCTTAAAAAGTGACTTGGAAGTGGCAATGGCTCAACTTATCTTATTGTGGCAGGGCCATTGTCATGAACACTTTTATTCTTTCCAGACTATGGTACATTGTCGGATTTGTTCCACCACTGGCATCTTCCATCAGAAGAATACAGAGTTCAATCATCCAGTTCATTTGGCGAGGGTGAGAATCAAAAACCAGTTTTAACTTGTGTCAGTAGGTGAATAAGGGGGGCATCGGTATGATTAACTTCAGGAGTATGATCAAAGCACTGCAGCTGAAATGGATAGCATGGGTTGCTCAGGAGGGAAGATCCATCTGTTGGTCTCCAATACTGGAGGACTACCTCTAAGGCTTGAAAGGACAGTTCAAACAAGGATCTTGGTGTTAGCTGGGGCATCAATCAAGGGTCCATTCCAAGAGCGGGGAACCTACCAGGCTACTGAAAGAATTAATTTAGAGCTTGAGCGGGCAGCGAGGGTAGATTAGAGGGTGGAGAGTGGACCATTGAAAGGATTCAGGCAATTCCCCTTTAAGGAGAAGCTTGGGGACTAAAGATGGAACCACGTCTGCGTAAGGCCTTCAAACACTTTATTGGGGCGGTCCACTGGGGGACCTCCTTGATGGCGATGGCCAGAGGGTGCTTAGGGTGAAAGCAGCTAATAATGTTGCCAGTACCTCTAAGGTGCTGGTAAGAAAGGCATGGGATGTTGTGGAAGCAACTGAACTGCCTTCTTGCTGGAGGGAAGCAAAATCTTCTCTGGCTGCATTAGAGGCTGAGGAAGCCCATTCAGAAGGTCGTGGAGGGCAGGATTGGTGGGTGTTCCTGCGAGGAAGAGAAGGCTGGAGATACTCCAGATGGGAAAGCCTCTTCATCCTTCAGGACTGGCTCAAGGTGAGGGGGAGGTAGCGGTGTCTGCCTCTCATATTTCACAAGCACCAGGTTCCAGAAGCTACAAGACAGAGAGCTTTGCTTGATGTACTTATCCCAGATCACTTGCAAAATGCGGCCTGTCCTGATGGACCTGTGGGGAAGGAGGGTTAAGGGATGCTGGTCTATACCAGTTCAGAACTTTCTCTTCCAACTCCGCAGCAACATCCTGGTCACTGGGGCGACTCTGCGTAAGTAAAGTAAGCATAAGGAGGATGACCTTCTGTATGCCTGTAAGGTACGTGGAGGGGAGGAGATGGCAAAGCACATCTTCAGAGTGTCCAGAAGTGGATGCTGTGTGGAGTAGTGTTCTCCTTTGGTATGAAGCATATCAACCAGGGTGTAAGTTATCCTCTAGCCATCTCGCATGGCTAGAGATCCTGACTGCATATGCCCCACCAAGTCTGCTTGCAGACAAGGAGGGGTTCAGGGTCTGGTGCATGATATGGGGGAGGCGATGTATGGTCTATGGCTTTCCAGAAACCATCGTTGCTTCTTTTCAGAAGGAATCCAGGCAACAAGCTCCCTGGCCATAGTCAAGCGATTTCTAGAAATAGCTGTAGAAAGCTATGGCAATCCTCTTTACTCAAGTAATTCCAACTTGGGAGCCAGTCTGGTCTCATTCCTCGCAGTAAGGGATAGGAGGCATATCTCTGAACTGTCTGTATAGCCTTTGCTACCTGATATACTAAACAGTGAAGATTATTTCATTTTGGGGGTGGTGTGAGCCACCCCACCCACGGTCAGGCCCACTTTGGTGGTGCTTAGATTTGCGCAGCCCCAGTGCAGTGGGGGCAGTACCCCAGGTTTCATCCTGCAAAGTTGCCTGCACTAGGTGCCTTAATGGGCACACAAAAACTCAAATAGGACAAAGGTTTTGAAGGTGAAAATAAACTTTATTATATCTATCAAGCTATGGGTGGTTAGCCTGGCAGGGTAATTCCTGCTTACACCCTAGTGTAGGTTTTGTTCTATTCAAGTTTAAAATCTGTACTGGCTAGAAAAATTATCGGTGTGGTATTTGTCCCAAGGTCAACTCACCTCAGATACTTTTTTTTTTTACATCTATTAAGCTCTAATTATATATCAAAATGAATAAACTAGTATTAATTTACTATCTTGTAATGCGATTTAGTAAACACTTAGTATAGTTGTATATACCCAAGCAAGGCTTAAAAGGTATAATTGGGGTGTGAACTAATGATATTGCTCCCTAATGTTGTGCTATTTTCACATGAAATCAATTTAAAAGAGCTTTCTAATCAAGTATTAAAGAACTTAAGACTATAGTATAGTTATACATACTAAGGAGTATCAAAATATTCAAATACATAATACTTGAAATGATCATACTTTTGACTAAACAATGAAACCTGAAAGATTGCTTTTTTGCACAAATATAAGGAGTATCTCATATCTATGCATATTTTTTTACTAAAATAAGCTTAATATCTCTTTTTAGATGATCTTTTAAAAATCATAAAAATGCTAATTCAAGTAGCAGAAAAATAGTTAACTGAACAATAAGATCAGATTATTACTATATTAAACTTTAAGTGCCTTGTTTTTTAATGCACTAGCGAAATTTACCATTTCTAAAGCCAATTTAAAACCCAATGACTTGCTAATCTTCATAGTTGAAAAAGAGTGTTTGAAAATAGGAAATGATGATTCTGCTTATAGCGTCCACTATGTCTTTAATTTGATAATTTAGTATACACATGATTGGACATGTCATAAAAAGGAGCAATAATTTATGGCTAAAAAAGGTGTTTTACAGCTTTATAGTTCCAATACAGCCATTGGCCAAGTAGCCTATTACCAACCCAAGGGGCTAATTGCACCAGTGTGCTGATGGTATATAACATTAGTTTATGACAGCCTGTATGATATATAGTAATATATAGGTACCTTTGGAAGAAACACCAATGAAAGTCTAGTTAAATTTAAACCACAATAAAATTTGGCAGTGCACTTCTGCTAAGTTAATAATGACATCTTACTACTTATATTTTACGTTTTCCTTATCCTTAACTCCTTTAAGTATAAAACTTCCATATTTCTATTTTTTGTCTTGGTAAAAAATGAAGATACCAGAGAGATTATACTAGAAATTTATATTAGTGCTCTCTACAGTGGCTACTAGTACATTTACTCACTTACCATCAACTAACTAGGACCATACTAGAATCTTTTAATCTGGCCGTGATTCCTTTCTAAAAGATCTGCAACAACATTTTTGGCTTTAGCTCCAAGTATAGAGGAAACCCCATGTAAACTTTAGATGGAAAAGAAAAGTTTTTTACTATAAATGCTCTTATCTAATTATTAGGAGGCGCAAAACAAAATTGAAATCCGCAGCTCTCCTAGAACTTGCATCATCCAAGAACATCAGGACTTTCTACATCAATTTCAAACAAAGCATAATAATTATGTAATGGCTTATCAGAGGCTACATTTTTTGAGTGATGACCTGATGGAAAATATCATAAGCATGTTCTAAAAATATAAATTACCCAGGTTTAATTCTAAGAGACTTGAATTTCTTACTTCTAAGCAACAACATTAATCCTGACCAGAAGGCTCAGCCCTTATCAGAACATTTAGGAGTACCTCTCTTCATTCAACCTTCAATACACCAAGTCCTTTGTATACTTGTATTCCACAATATCAAGATCTGAAACTGGTGAAATTTGCACAGGTTGAACATAATGATACTTGGCTCCTCCTTGACTGTCTTGAATGAGCCTTTTTAATATTCAGAAATGCATAGTTGAAAACAAGGACGCGCTCTAGGGGTGCACAGATGCCTATATCACCTCGTGCAACAACTTCTTATGACTTTCTACAGGCCCTAGGCGACTTTACAAGTTATAGAGCCTCACTTCCAAATGGTTCTGTAATATGAACACCCACAGAGCTGCCTTTGAATGTTTTATACAAGAATCGGCTGAATATACCAACAGTAATGATGTGGCCATTAAACTCAATAATACCAAGTCCAATCAGATGACCATCACATTCTCAATTTCAGAGACTTGGACACGGCTGAGCTTACTGACTTCAAGGAGTTTTAGTAAGCCTTAGCCAGGCAGTGGTAGCTACCATTCCGTTAAGAAAAACCTCAGAAGTCCATCAGTTCATTGATCAAATGGGACAATTTCAAGAAATGTTACCACCCCAGAGCTGTACAAGGCCTATAACCACTCCATTCATCAAAACAATGAAATATTCTGCAATAAAGAGCAAACTTGTTGCAATGAGCGATTTAATCATTGAATTATACCACATGTCTTATACTTTCCATGTTTAGCTAGGCTCCAAAACACTGACTATCAGAGCTCTCAACTATGGGTTTTTTGGATAATCTCCTTGGGTGATTAGGATAGATATAAGAAAATTGACGCTAAGAAGAAAAAAAGCCATAGAGTATTCTAAAAAGGATAAATAAAAAGCTAAAATTTATGAAAGATGCTGTTGCTGTACAAGTAACAAGCCATAAGTGATCCAGTGGCGCTTTTTAAACTTGAGTTGATGTCAATAGTGGTCTATCTCCAGAGAAAAACTAATCCAATGACAGTTATAATGGCAAAGATTCGCCTCCTTATCAGGGGTTTCTCTCAAGAAAATCTCTACTATAATCACTGCAATGCCTGAACACTCAGCATTAACTTCAAGTTACCCTACTAATAACAAGGGCATCCCTTTACACTATCATTTCTTCTCACTTCAACTAGACCCTCTGTAAGTCCCAGGGAACGTTCCCTGGCTGCTGATCAGGCCATTTTCCCATTCCTGAGTAAGAAGACACTGAAGAGGATGGCGGTACCTCTCATTACTCAGGGAGATCTTACTCACATAGTAGACAAGCGGTGGGTAACAGCTCTTCCACTTCAGATCCCACTCCCAGCACCCACACTCACCTTGGCAGAACTGTTATGGGGAATTAGTAAAATCTGCACCAAGATTGTTGAATTGAAATCAGTCAGTTCTAACTTGGTGGTAATCTGGCCAATGCTCAGATCTCAAATGGCCAGAAAGGCATGAAGACTGAGGTATCAGCCAGAATGGCTAAAGGTTCCAATTCAACTAACATGACAATCAAAAAATCACCTCCCTACCAAAGTTGTTGGGGATCATCCTTGATGGCCAGGTTATAGCATCAGACGCCATCAACGAGGGTTCAAAGTCCCCTGTTAACTATTCAGGCATTGCGGCTGATGTGATGCCACTGACCAAACAAATGGCCTAGCAACTGAGCGCAGGCAGGTTGGGCATCCCAAACCTGTTCCCAACCAAATGGACCCACCCCTATGTGGGGTGGCCTTGGGGATTCCCATCGCTTGTTGGGCCAAACGCTGTCACACCAACCATTGGAAATGTAGCTGAGCCTCAGTTTGGACGTTCAAGGTTGAACTGACAGCAACTCAGCCCGCCACCAAATTTTTTGATGTCAGTTTCCAAGGAACAAACCTGCACATTCTCAAATAATTTGCTGGTTAGGTCAAAATTGAGGGTCCTGATCCCAGCTTGTCACTACCCCAATCAACCACTATTTAATCAGTTGCATAGCACTGAGAAAATTGTTGATCAATTTTCTTCCTTTTCCTTCAATAAAAATTTTGCCAAAAAAAAACCAAACAATTTTTTTCTTGTATTACTCCTTCTGACCGCATCTCTGATGGCGTTTCCCTGGTGGCCTGTTGGTCCGTATATCAGATGGATCCTACCAGTACTTATGGTCACTATGGCCCCCTCCGTCATTAATTGGATTCAGCGTTTCCAATATTTTTGGCTATACAACCCTGTTATCATGAACTTCCAGCAACAGTACACGGGAATATTGTGGCCTTATGTCCATCAATTGCAAGATAGAATCCGCCTCCTTGCCTCCTTGGTTGGAATGACCCCATATGCTGATGAACTTATTAAAACTATCTTTGCAATTCCACCCCTAGCAGCAAGGCCCCCTGGTTCAGGAGTGGACTCATTGTGGTTTGTCATCTTGATCATACTCACTATTGTGTTACACCAACAATTTGTTGTTTCCCAATGCCCAGCTCCATATCAAGTCATTTGGTTGGCAATGCCTCTGGCATTCTGGCTTGCTTTTATGGTGCTTATGCATCCCAACTGGCAGGCCAGTCTCAACTTCTTCTGCCGTTTCTAAGACACCCTCCAAAGACTGGAGATATATAGACTTATTCTAAGACCACGTGGCTTTGAGAGGGACAATTATTCTTATAGACAAAATTTCTCCTTTAATATGAAATAAGAATATGCATGTGTTCTTCAAAGGTTCAAGTTTGCTGTAGAGTAGCGTCATACTTGTGTAGGGCCACACTGTTAATCTCCACACTTGACTGAAGGAGACTAACCAATTTACTTGTTATCTATAGAGTATGACTCCATGTCTTAGAAGGAGTTAAATGACCAGGTTGAATCTCTTTAAAGAAACTGAGGTGAAGGCCTACATTAGGATAACTTCTAATTAAGAGTTTCAATGTAATGAGACCCTCATATTTCATTGAACGCTTTACACAGTAAGCCTTCATGCCAGTAGTGACTGGTATTTCATTAGAATAAATCTTGCCATACCAATGACCTCTTCTGTGAAGCCATATTAAAACTTTACAATGTAATGGTTCATGTCCTATAAGAAAAAATAGAATTATTTAAGATTAATAACTTATTGCACTGGCTCACCACATCCTTCAGATCCCCAAATATGGAAAAGAAACCTTTTATTTCTTTAATCATTATTGATAGTCAGGGACAATCAAAGAAACAGGCTTTGAAGCTGTATGAAGATGTATGATATATATATACATTAATAAATGTCTTTGTTTTTTGTATCATATCCATCCCTAAACTATTTATCCAATTGTTATGAAATTTTGGTGAGTTGTTGTGAATTTACCCACAAAGGTTTCTGGAAAAGTTTTTATAATATTATTATAATATAAATAGAAAGGGGATGATACTCCAGTGGTAGAGTATAGAGCCTCTACATCTGCCTCCCCAAGTTTGATCCCAGTAATGGACTTTGGGTAGGAAACAATTTTGACTGTGTTGGTTTTGTGCAACAATTCCCCAAACCAAGATAGCGAATAGCAAAGGCTGTCCATGGAGTCCCTGGCTTATCATATGCTACACATGGAGGTTTTCCAGGTTTTATCCTTCTTTCCCATTTTCTTCACTTCTCTTCATCAGTGCAGTATCATCCCCATATCAGCTCATCTAGAATAAAATCTATATAATAAAACTATAAGTTTATTATGTATGAAGTGAAAATTTTATATATTTTATGGTAATTGGTATATTGTTATGGATGAGCATTTTAATAAATGGTTGATTTGATTGTTTTAATGGTTTTCCAAGCAGTTATTGGTTATAGGTTGATTAAAAACTTGATGGGTTTTAGTAAGCAGTTGATACTTAGTTGATTTAATAAGGTAACTAGTTTTGGTAAGTTGTTGGTGGTTTTTAGTTGTTTCAATAAGTTTGTTTGGGTTTACCAAGCAGTTGGTAATTGGTTGATATTATGTTCATCAGTTTTAACTAAGCAGTTTGATGTTTATCTAAGATAAAAACTAAAATACAAAAATAAAATCGTTTGTTTATTAAACCTGCTCAATGGCAGGTAATACCACCATCTATCTATAATATAAAACATTATTTAATAATTTTGAATAGCTTGTTTATTAAACATTTACAACGCTGAATAAACAAGCTATATAAAACCTAAAATAATGATTTATATCATCTAGTAAGTTGTAAAAACCATAGAGAAGCATGGGTATCTGGATGTAAATAATTTTAATAAAATTATGTAAGAATATTAGCTATTGTGATGGCCAAGGTCTTTGGATAACATCAGTAAAAGTTATAAAATTTAGAAAACTTATTTATTTCACACAAGAAGAAAAGATATGTTTTATTTAAGGCATCTGATAATTATAGAGAACTGAAGTTATTGCATCTGTAATGTTCCCTTTGGGGCTGATAATCAGGATCTTTCCAAACTTTACTAGAGTGTTGAAGAACAATACTTTTCTTTTGTTACATTGTAGTCTTTGAACCTCCTGGTAGTCTTTATGACACCTTGAGTTTTAGTGATCTTGATTCTCTCTTCCCTTTGTCATTTATTTTAGGGGTTGGAGCCTCCATCAATTTACTATCAGAGATTGAAGTATTGGTAGAGAGCCTTGATTTGACATCAACAGTTCAATTCTTTTTTCTGAAGTTCAAGTCCTGAAAGTGCCCCCTAAAGATTCTGTTGGAGGGGTACATTACTATGAGTAATCTACTAATACCCAGTTAAAACCATGCCTTTCTCAATACCAACAATGGAGTATTCAGACCCACATTTATGTAGGACCTTGTTAAGCCCAGGTCAGGAGTTAGTGGGCTTTTTAGTACTTTTTCTGGGTGATGGTGATAAAACATCACTAAGACTCAAATTTGATACATCATCAGGGAGGGTCTGTGTAAGCTGTTTTGATCAGTCTCCTTGGTTGAGGCATGTATCAAGGCATTCCAGGCTAAAGATTTCAAGTAAATAATCTCATCTGTTAGAGCTCATAGGGTAATCTCAGAGCTCTTAGGAGTTGCTGAAGATAATATGGGTTGTAGGCTGGTTAGTAAGGAGGTTTTTATACTTAAAGTTCTACAAAATGGGACATTTATATCACATAGTGTTAGATAACTAATAGACAAGCAAAGCAATTGTCTATTAATAAAAGCAAGTGTGTGCGTGTGTGCAATGCCCAGCCAAAACTACAGCATGTAGAGCTTTGAAAATTTGGATATAGGTGGATGGGAGGGGGTCCATGTGCACCTCCAAGCCGGAATTTTAATTTACATAATAAAATAAAAAGTTTAATATATAAGAAGTGAAAATTTTATATGTCCTTAATGGAAATTGGTATATTGTTATGGCTGAGTTTGATATTCGGTTGATTCGATAGTTTAATGGGTTTGGCGAGCGGTTGGTGGTTTTGGGTTGATTAAAAAGCTTAACGGTTTTAATAAAGCAGTTAGTGATTGGTTGATTTGATAAGTTAATTGGTTTTGGTAAGTGGTTGGTGGTTTTGGCTGTTTGATAAGTTTAGATTTGTTTTACGAAGCGGATGGAAATTGGTTATTTAGTATATTCAATGGTTTTAGTTATTAGTAAGTGGTTGGTGATTTTAGTTTCGATTTTTAACCGACTTTGAAAAAGAAGGTTATCAATTCGACCTGTATTTAAGTTTTTGAAACGATAATGTCTTAGCTGGACATGATTCCACACTTTCTGTTACCATCACGCTGTTACGTCATCATTATGCTATTATGTCATCATTACGCGACATCACCATTGAGTGACGTCATCATTGCATAACATCATTGGGATTGTTGACATGATAATGTCTTTTAGCTGGATATCGTTTGAAACTTAAAGTAACGCATGACACTGTGATGTCATCATCACTATTGGACTTTTAAATTAACCAAAAACTACAAACGCTTAAAACCTATAAAGCTATCGAATTAAATAAATAAAACCAAATTGCTCATCCAAAATTATAAGCGATTTACAATAGAATCTTAAACTTTTTTTATCTTATATATAACCTTTATAAAAAATGATTAAAGTTTTACCGTATGGTAAAAAACTTAAGTGCATGATATATGCCTTATGGCTGAAGGTTAAACACTTTCTTAATATTTTATCTACAGTTATGATAGGATACTATCATTATGTTTTGTCATTTAACTTTTAAAAGAATAATACCTGAGATGATTAGATTACTTTAGTAATGGTTTGATTAACCTAACTAAAACTGTGTATGACAGCAGGCAAGTAGCTGGTAGATAGATTCAAATTAATTTAATTTATATTAAATTAGGTAGTATTTTAGTTGTGGTGGTTTAGGAAATCATCTTATAAATAAATCATTATAAATGCATGTTTATTTCAACACCTACTCCTAGACTATTTACCAATCTCAGATAAACTTGACATAAATATTCTATGAAATTTATATATAATTATTCAATTAACTTGTTTAGTTCAATGTAACAAATATAAGTTGGCAGTTTTTACTTATTTAGTTTTTATTATTTAGTTGATTTTATCAGTTAATTATAGGGTAAACTTTTCGGATATCTTTCTATAATACTTCATTTTATTTACTTGGTTGATTTAATTGGTCAACTTATACTAAATTTACTGATTGCCATTTACAATAATTTATTTTTAGATTTAGTTGATTTTATTGGCCAACCTATGCAAAAACTATCCACACCCATAATCATTTAAGCTCATCACGCTATGATCTCATACTTTGAACTTACCCCCCCCAGCCATAGGACATATATCATGTCAATATATATAATATCGATTGGTTGATTTAATTGGTCAATCTATGCTAAATTTACTGATTGCCATCTACAATAATTCATTTTTAGATTTAGTTGATTTTATTGGCCAACCTATGCAAAAACTATCCACACCCATAATCATTTAAGCTCGTCATGCTATGATCTCATACTTTGAACTTACCCCCCAGCCATAGGATATATATCATGTCAAAAATTTATGATTTTTTTAACATGATAATGCTTGTTATATAGTAAATATATTAACATGATAATAATTTGTTATATAGTAAATATATTTGTTATATAGTAAATATTAGTCATATAGAAAACATGATAATTGCGCAAAAGAAACAATCAGTAATTCAGTAACCATAATAATGTTGCGTTACCATCTAGTACTATAAAAAAAATAATGTTGCGTTTAGGTTAGGACCACCTAGTGCTAAAAAATAATGTTGCATTTAGCTGGCGGCTAAAAGACATTATCATGCTCTTAAGTTTAGTACTAGATGGTCCCAGCTCTTAAGCTTTTTTTTTTTTTAGTACTAGATGGTCCCAACCTCCAGCTCTTAAGCTTTTACCATTTGGTAAACGGTACTTCCATTTTTTCTTTTTCTATGTTTATTCGTGCATAACTGAAAATACTGGACCAATTCTGATGATCATCTTCAAAAATAAAAGATGATCCAACTTAGGTCCCATTTTACTTTTGTAAGTATTGGTCAAGTATCTGCCCATTAATTTAGTAATTATATCAAAATGGGCTCGGAAGAGATGGATACTTGTGGGACAAATAAACTCCGGATAAACTTAATTCCGGAATCGGTGAATCGATAGCTTCGAAGCACTTTTTATAAACTCCTCTAGCATAATCGGCTCAGCTTTTAGCTCTAAACTTAAAATTTAAATTGTCGGTGGTTCGAATCCTAGCGCAATCACTTATGATGATATCCTATAACTGGGGGTATGTTCAAAATTCAGGCAGTACGAGATCATAGCGGGATGAGCTTAAATCATTATAGATGGCTATCGTTTTTGCATAAACTGACCAATAAACTCATCTAAATTTGATAAATTGAATTTATTTTATATAGCGATCAATAAATTTACCATAGATTGACTAATAAAAGCAACCAAATCTAATAATATGAATTACTGTAGATGGCGATCAGTAAATTCAGCATACGTTGACCAATAAATCATCTAAATTTAATAAAATGAAGGATTGTAGATGGCAATCAGTAAATTTAATATAATTTGGCCAATAAAATCAACTAAATTTAATAAAATGAACTATTAGTATATTTGTTTATAAGATACTATATATAATATATATACAATGAGTTTTAATTTTATAGAGAAATAGTAAGGGGTTGAAAACAATATATAGAGATAGTAATATTTGATAAAGGTGGGAAAAAGAGCCAATTTTAAAAATGCACTAATGTTTTTGGGGAAAAAGAACTGGGGGTAACGTTTTTTTGGGAAAAAAGAAACTCCTTGAAAAATTTTTTTTTTGGGAAAAAATAAAACTCCTTTAAAAAAGCTCTAAAAAGTATAAAATAATTGAGAAATTATGCCTCCTCAATAAAACCCTTTTTGAAGTCAGCACCATATTTTAACTGACTTATAATAGGCAAATATAATATATATAATCAGCACCGTATATTCTAAGTTGCTTATAGTTTACATTTGGACCCAATCCAGACATAAGATAAAAATTTCATTTGTGAGAAAAATTTTATAAGTCAGGTTGGAAGATGGCACCAACTAAAAAAAGGTTTTATTGGGGAGGCATAATTTCTTGATTATTTCATACTTTTTAGAGCTTTTTTAAAGGAGGTTCTTTTTTCCCAAAAAAATTTTTATATTTTAAATTTTATTTAAGGTAGGCCAACCTGGGGATGATACTGCACCAATTAAGGAAATCAAATTAAGGGAAAGGAGGATAAAATCTGGAAAACCTCCATGCACATTGTATGATAGGCCAGAAACTCCATGGACCGCCTTTGCTATTTGCTACCATGGTTTGAAAATTGGTGCACAACGCCAACACAGTCATAATCATCCCCTACCCAAAGTTCACTACCAGGATCGAACTCGGGGAGGCAGTGGTAGAGAGTACATATTATACCACTGGGGTATCCCCCCTATTTGCTTAACTTTTCTTTACAAAACTATCATTTTGCTTATTTGTTTATATATAGGATGCATTATCTCATGAGCAAATAACCAAAAATCACCAAACTTGGCACAACTGCTTTATAAAGTTTGGGAATTGTAATATGCCTTTTTTAATATAACCATATAAATTTTAATAATAGTCTATACAAGATCTAAAACATATATATGTTTCTAATAGTAATTAGATAGCAATTTGGCTGAGAATTTTATATTCATTTTATTTGATAAATTTAAAGGTTTTAATAAGTAGTTGGTAGTTTTTAGCTGTTTTGTAAGTTCAACAATTAGTTTTTGCTGAGTAATGATTCATTTTTGGTTGATCAATGGACTTAATAGTTTTATGTAAGTGCTTGATATGTTAGTTAATTTGGCAGGCTTAATTGATTTTGGCTAAGTGTTTGGAGGTTAAAATATTTAATAGGTTTAATGGCTTCTGAACTTATTGATAGCTATCTATCAATATAAAAACTAAAATAATTTAGAATCATCAGGTAATGTATAAACCATAGTGAAGCACAGGTATTTCACTAGTTAGGAAATAATTCCATAATTCTGTGTTGGTAGAAGCCATTTATTAGAATGGAAATGAAAGTGCAATTAAACCTCTTTATTGATCCATTTGTGGAAGAGTTTTAGGTTGCAAAAAAACTTAGTAAGTGTTGAAGAGATTAATTAATTAGGGAACCATCTCTGAAGTGAGCTTTTGGCCATTGTCAGATAAGAGCATCCTCAGACTACCATGTTGTGATAATAGACTAAATACAAGAATAAGGAAGTTGCCTGAGAAGTGCTGTAGGGATGGATACAGCTTCAGTCCATTTGGTGAGGTGGTCCCCAGCTGATATTATATATTAATAGCCATGGACTCCTATGGTCAATGATCCTATTATGTCAATGCTTTGCATATGGAAAGAGGCTGATGGAGCAACTATCAGGAAGAACAAAAGTTAATTTTAGACCAGCCTGCCAGTTTAAGTGCTGAAGCACCCAAATGACAAGTCCATATGTCAGAGACACCGCTGTTTGCATGACTGTTATAAAACTGAGAAGGAATTTCACCACTAAGTGCCCATGAGCTATAGTTGTGTATAAGAACCTAGCAACAAACCAGATAAACATGGCCACGGGGTCTGTGGGTTTTAGAAATATAGCCATGAAGAGTAGTTTATATTTAAACATAATAAAAGCTGGAATCGGGTAGAGGGATTTTTATTGAAAAGTTAAATAAAGAAATTGACCAACAATTTCACTTACTTTGATGCAACTGATTAAATAGTGTTCAATTTGGCAGTTTGTCAAAGCAGGGTTTGAGGCCCTCAAATTTTGACCTAACCTGGCGAATTTTTGAGGGAGGGAGAAATAATGACTTCAATTTGAACCAAAATTGAGGGAATCAGTGGCAGGCTGAGTCACTATTGGTTTGACCACAAACGCCTAATCTGAGGATTTACTGCATTTGTGACAGTTAGTGCGAGGCATCTGGCCTGACAGACAATGGGAATTCCTCAGGGCCACCCCACATAGGGGTGGTCCCAATGGGTCAGAAATGGGTTCATGACGACCAACCTGCCCATGCCCAGTTGCTGGAGCGTTTGTTCAGCCAAATGGATATCATCAATCACCAATCCCAATTTTTTGTGATGGGGTTTCAAATTATTGGCAACTGTCCCTGATGGTGATACATGCCTATCAGGGAGAAAGCCCAAAAAATTCAAGAGGAGTTTAGAGTCAGCAACCATACAGCTCAATGGATTGATGCTATCGGCAATTTTGCTTAAGAATTCATTATTTGTCCCCTTCTGACTATAATTTATGCACCCATTGGGCTTTATTTTCCATAGATTTAAGACACTTCAACTTCAATTTTGAGGATTTGGAGCCATCAGCTTTATAAAGCCATCCAGCTTGTGGGGATGACCATTTCTGATAATTTTTGCACAGATTTCCTTGATTTGGAAAACTAACTTGGTGGAGGCAAGCATGAGAACTGGGGGAGGAATCTTCAGAGGGAGAGATGTTACCCAGTGATCATCTACCACATGGGCGAGGTCACCCTGTGTGACGAGGGTTACAGCTGACCTCTTCAGACCCTTTTTATTAGGGAATGGGAAAATCGCCCAGTCCACGCAGAGGAGACGTTCCCCTAAACTTACAGCAACTACTTAATTTTGAAATCTTTGATTAGATTTTTGTGTTGGTAGCAAGTAATACAGGCATTCAAAACATCTTGAATTGAGTTGAGCATTTCATCCTAGAAATAATAAGGCTTCAACTAGTGGTGGGTCTTCCAAAACCATTCAATAACCAGTGATAGTATGGCTTCATAACAACCTCATTCCAATTAAAGAGAAGAACATAAGGAAGACATTTCTTCTTTATAAATTTATATAACATGCCATAAGTTATTTGTATATCAGTATCTCTTCACCTGAATTCATTTTAGATTTCTGGGGTTCTTGCAATCAAAAATCAGATTGACAGAGTATATTATATAGGCATTCTCCTTTGGCAGATAGAGCAGTCAGTACTGGAAAATAATGAGAGGCCAACATAATTTTGATGTACTGTGCCTGGATGATGGATATCTAAGAAATTTTAATTTTGTATTTATAGAGCCCACTGGCCAAGCAATCATCAAGACATGCATCTTTTGCAGCCAGTAGAGGATGACATGGTCAGTTATAACTATGAAGTTCATCCCATAAAGCTAGAATGGAAATGCTTGATGGCAAGAATTATTCCCAATCAAGTACATTCAGTGATGGTATAATTTCAATTTAGCCTTAGATAAAGTCATGATAAAGTATGTGATGGGGTGGTCCACTTGATTGATGTCATGTTGCGCCAAAATAACACTGATGGCAACATTGATGGTATGGGTGAATAGCAAAAAAGCTTTAGAATTTGAGTGCATCAACATGGGAGTCCTGATAGTGCCATTTTTAGCGCACTGGATTGTTTTTGCAGTGTTTTCTAGTGGTAGGAAACATTCTTTTACAATAGATAAACCAATGTTTCTGCAGCTGAGCAAACCAGGGAAAGATTGATAGTAATACCCCACCATCCACAAGAAAACCTGAATGTCTTCCAACCTTTTAAGATAGGGACGCCTTATGTATGACGTGACCTCATCCATTAATGGTTGGATTTCCTCTTTCGTTACTTTGTGGCCTAAATACATAAAATCTCTAAAAGAAAGCAATTAAAAAGCTTTATAAAGAAGCTTTTGTTGAATGCTCAATGATATGCCACAGATGGTTAAGATGAGAGTTAAAGATTTGTGAGAAAACGTTGATATCGTTTAATTATACCATGATGCAGGACATTTCTAGATACCCTTAGAATCCCATCCATGGATTGCTTGAAAGTAGCAGGGAGATTATATACCCCTGCAGCATTTATTATGATCAAACAATCACTCCTTAGCAATAAGAGCGCACTTGTATCTGTCTTTTAGGGTGAGGTCTAACTACAAGTACCCACTGGCTAAAATTTTTAAAAGAATTGAGAGCTGTCTAGAATTCAAAGGGAATTATTGGTCCTTAGTAAGGGGTAGCTGTGATTCCATGTAATTGAGTTTAATTTACAATAATACTTCACCATTAAATGTATTCCATCCTTCTTTTTTAACAGTGGCAGTGGGAGGCCCAAGGGCTCTGCAAAGTATTCAATAGGATAGCTTCTAGTAGCTGTTTCATCTTTATAGTTAGTTTAGCTTCTTTAACCTTGGACTTTCAATTAGTCTTAGTCCATAAGAGTAAAGCATCTACTGCATCTACTCAATGAGTCACTACGTTCATTTTCTCAAAGTTTTAGGTTTCAAAAGAAAAAGATATAAGAATATTTAGCTAAAAGTTTTTTAGAGGCCTTTTGTTAAGCCTTGGTAAGGTCAGGATGATTGTATGTCTGAAGGTGGCTATGGTTGGAGGGTCATATAGTATGAAATCCCACAGGGTACCAATTTGGGCACATTATAAAACACATCAACAGGCAGCAGTTGAACATAAGCATAGGGTCCTTCTTTCCTATAATCCGTGTAATTAGGGTCATAAGCCCTAGAAAAACTGAGATGGTCACTGAGTAGTCTGGGTCCAAAATACATGACAATACAGTATCTTCTTGATGGATGGATTATCTATTCCACAATTTTCTGGTATATGTCCTGACAGAATTTGTACTTATATTTGAAATTCTACAATAAAATGCTCCCAAGCTGGTACTAATAACTGGGAAGGAGCTAATGAAGCATCCCTTCTTAAGAGTTACCAGGCAGGAGCTATAAGTCCTGGGGAACATCTTCTGGGAGTTGATCGGGCCATTTTCCCATTCCCAAGCAAGAAGGCACCAAAGAGGATGGCTGTACCCCTCATTACTCAGGGCGATCTCGCTCACATAGTAGACAAGCGGTGGGTAACAGCTCTTCCACTTCAGATTCCGCCTCCAGTACCCACACTCACCTCAGCAGAACTATTATGGGGAATCAGCGAAATCTGTACTGAGAAGTCAAAATGAAATTAATCAGAGCTAATTTGAGTGGCAATTAGCTAATGTTTGGATTTCAAATGGTTGAAAAGGTATGAAGACCGATCTATTGGCCAGAATGCCTGACAGTTTTGGTTTGGTTAACATGATGATCAAAAAATCACCTCCCTCCCAAAATCATTGAGGATCATCCCCAATGGACAGGAAACATCATTGGACACCATTAACAAGGGTTTGAAGCCCCTGTTGAAAAGTTTGGGCATTGCGCCAAATGCAATGCCATTGACCAAATGAATGGCCCAGCAACTGAGCACGGGTGGGTTGGGCATCCCAAACCCATTCCCAACCAAATGGGCCCGCCCCTATGTGGGGTGGCCTTAAAGGATTCCCACTGTTCATTGGGCCAAACGCCATCACACCAACCATCAGAAACGTAGCCAAGCCTCAGTTCAGATGTTTGAGGTTGAACCAACAGCAACTCAGCCTGCCACTGAATTCTTTGATGTCAGTTCCCAGTGAACTAATCCGCCCATTCTTAAATAATTCACCGGTTAGGTTGAAGTCAAGGGTCTTGATCCCAGCTTGTTACTGCCCCAATTGACCACTATTTAATCAGTTGCATTGCACTGAGAAGTTTTTGTTGATCATTTTCTTTTCCTTTTTCTTTGCAATAAAATTTTGCCAAAAAAACCAATTAATTCTTATTGTGTTGATTTTATTCTGGCTGCATCCCTGATGGCTTTTCTCTGGTGGCCCATCAGTCTGTATACTGGATGGGCTCTACCAGTACTCATAGTCACTATGGCTCCCACCATCATTGTCTGGATTCAGCAAGTCAGATACTTCTGGCACTTTAACCCTTCTATCATGAACTTCTGACAACAGTACACAGGGATCTTGTGGCCTTACATCCACCATCTACAAGAAAGAATCCGTCTCCTTGTCTCTCCAGTCAAAACAACCCCATATGCCAATGAATTCATTGAAACTTTTTCTGTGATTCCGCCCCCTGCAGCAAGACCCCCAGGGTCTGGGGTGGACTCAATTTGGTTCAGCGTTATGTTCATACTCACTGTTGTATTACACCAAAGATTCGTTATTTTGCAATGCTCAGCTCCATACAACGTCATTTGGGTGGCAATGCCTCTGGCATTCTGGCTTGATTTTTGGGTGCTCACGCATCCTGACTGAAAGGCTGGTCTAAACTTCTTCTGTCAATTCCATGACAGGAGCATTTTCAATTGAGACTTACAACATGATACTCAATTTGATATAAAGCTCAATCTTATTCCATAAAACATATTGTACTATTGGGATTGTCTTTCTTAAAGATGGGAGTTTGAAAGATAAGCAGCACCCAAAACCCAAGTATAAACAAAAAATTCAGATAAAATTGGTAATTCCAGAATGCTCACATAGATAATGAGTTCCTAGTAATAAAAATAGCTTTGTTTTTCAAGAGCTAAAGCAGGGGTAGTTGTAGATAGTTTTCTGAAATGAATGGTTAATGTTGAATAAGCGTTAAATGACCTGGTGCAATGTGCCCCTGAAGTTTCATACTCAACATTATGTTGAAGATCTGGTGAAACTTTAACTTGACTGACCAGCTTTGAGGTATAACATTTACAAGAGCCAATGTCAACGATTGCTTTGACTTTTAACTTGAAAACACAAACTTCCACTTATTTAAAAGAGTCCCCAAATTGCGGTTGTAAAGAAAATAAAGAATTTAAAGGGGCACAGAAGGAAAAATAGATCATAAATTACAGTATTTATTTTTGACAGATATATCAAGAAAATAGTTGGCAGGGGGCAGCAGATATAATAATCTAAAAAGTAGATGGTGGAAATGTAAGGTGGTTGTTAACATGAAGAGCCTTTTGCTTTATGTTGAAAAAGCTTTTCACTCCTCATCTGCGATTCTCTTGTAGTATTCTTTGTTATATACCAATGTCTTCCACAATATGTGCATTGTACATTCTTCTTATTGGCACCCTTATTTTCAAAAGCATTGACCTGAAGCGGCAGTTGGGAGCGTAGCTGGTCTTTGAAGCCTTCTGGAGTAGACTGACGGGTTTTTAACAAAGGCATATTTTATTTACAGAATGCTTCTAAGTTTCTCTTAATTGCGCTGATATGGAACTGTAAGTATGAGAAATATGTCAGAGCAAATATGGCAGCCATGATAGCATCATCAAGAGAAGTGAAGTTACAAGCCTCAAGATCTAGTCCTCAAAGTAGAACTGATTGGTGAACTTGGTTGACGTTTCTTTATGTTTGATGCCAATAACCATGAAGGCAGTTTCTGAAAGGAAAAACTTAATTGCTTAAAATTTCCATTATAGAGCTTTAATATTTTAGCTCCAAGTTTGGCTGTTTTAAAGTGAGGAAACATGATCTCTTGGGAGATAAAACTCAAACAGGTTGGAAGGCGTTTAATTTTCTATCAAATAGTGGCTTTTCCATTTCACTTTCATACACATATAAGAAGGAGACGATAATACCTTCAACTGGGATGTACTTTACTTTAATTTGAGGGTTTAAAGTTAGTAGTATTAGGAGTGGATAAAACTTATTCTACATTCACTATGGTTGGGTGCTGAAATTGAATACTCAGTATCATTGTACTCAATAGATTAAAATTAATCACGTTGAGTCCTCAAATTATTCACGTCATTATATAGCTCATCCTACTAACTCATTACTAAGTTAATTTGGCCTTCTGTGAATTTTGCTGATTAAGATCTTGCAATCCCAGATTCTGGGATTTTATGGCCAATTTAGTGGATAATTCTCCATTTTAATGGTCTCAACCTGATGGGTAAGTTAGATATGCTGATCATCAATGTTATACAACCAAACACCATATAGTCAAAATGAGAGAATGACATTTGCAAGACCATCTACTAAAGCTTCAATTTTATAGTTAGGGTCAAGGGGTTGTCCCTCAAGGTTCATGCCACAATCCTGAGATGCAACCGCAATCTAGTATTCTAGTCAACAAAAATGATTTTGAATATCACATAATTAAGATCAAGAATTGTAATCTTCTGACTTAATTATAGCAGGTCCTGAAGGGCCAGGAGTGTAAGTTCCAGGGAACATCCTCTGGGCGTTGATCGGGCCATTTTTCCATTCCTGAGCAAGAAGGCACTAAAGAGGATGGTGGTACCCCTCATTACTCAGGGCGATCTCGCTCATGTGGTAGATGAGTGCTGGGTAACAGCTCTTCCACTTTGGATCCCACCCTCAGTACCCACACTCACCTTGGCAAAACTGTTATGAGGAATCAGCGAAATCTGCACCGAGATTGTCAAAATGAAATCAATTAAAACTAATTTGAGCTGCAATCAGCCTGATGTTCAGAGCTCAAATGGTCGAAAAGGTATGAAGACTGATTGATCAGCAAGAATGTCCAACAGTTTTGATTTGGTTAACACAATGATCAAAAAAATCACCTCCCTCCCAAAATCATTAGGATCATTTTTGACAGGCAGGCAACAGCATTGGACACTATCGATGAGGATTTGAAGACCCCTGCTGGCAATTTGGGCATTGTTTCTGATGCAACGCCACTGACCAAATGAACAGCCCAGCGATCAAGCACAGGCGGGTTGGGTGTCCCAAACCTGTTCCCAACCAAATGGGCCCGCCCCTATGTGGGGTGGCCTTGGGGGATTCACGCCACTCATTGGGCCAAATGCCATCATGACAACTGTCAGAAATGCAGCTGAGCCTCAATTCAGATGTTTGAGGTCAAACTGACACCAACTCAGCCAACCGCTGGATTTTTTGATGTTGGTTCCAGGGAATTAATCTGCCCATTCCCAAATAATTTGCCAGTTAGGTCAAAATTGAGGGTCCTAATCCCAGCTTGTCACTACCCCAATTGAACACTATTTAATCAGTTGCATTGCACTGAGAAAATTGTTGGTCAATTTTCTTCCTTTCCTTTTCAATAAAATTTTGCCAAAAAACCAATCAATTTTTTATTATGTGATTTTATTTTGGCCACACCCCCGATGGCTTTTCCCTGGTGGCCCATCAGTCCATATACTGGATGGGCTCTACCAGTACTCATGGTCACTATGGCCCCCTCCGTCGTTGATTGGATTCAGCGAGTCTTACTTCAAGTACTATAACCCTGCTATCATGAACTCCTGACAACAGTACACAGGGATATTGTGGCCTTACATCCACCAACTGCAAGCAAGAATCCGTCTCCTCACCTCCACAGTTGAAACAACCCTGTATGATGATGACTTCATTAAAATTATTTATGTGATTCCGCCCCCTGCAGCAAGACCCCCTGGATCTGGGATGGGATCATTGTGGTTTTTCATCAAGATCATACTCACTGTTGTTCTACACCAACAATTTGTCATTTTGCAATGCCCAGCTCCATACAACGTCGTTTGGTTGGCAATGCCTCAGGCATTCTGGCTTACTTTTTGGGTGCTCACACATACCAACTGTCAGGCTGGTCTAAACTTCTTCTGTTGTTTCCATGACAAGGAGGGCCTGGGCCCTGGGTTTCAGGTGGCCCAGCTTCCCCTTGAAGACCAAGAAGTACTTTGATCCAGGTGGCCCAGTAGTTTCAATGACCCCTGTTGGCCCCAGTGGCCCTGTTAATCCAGGGTGCCCTCAGGACCAACAGTGCCTTGCGCCACTGAGCGTGCATGTCTTTAGGCTCTTTAAAATTGTATAAAACATTTTCCACATTTTTCTTTAAGGTTATATATAAAATTTATTAGCGACTTGTAAGTCTATCTAAACTGAAGGTTAGATTCAGACAAAGCAGCGTTAATGTATGCCATAAGTTGGTTATGCAGGTAAGTGATGTCCTTTTCATCCAAAAAAGGCATTTAAAAACAGACCACGTTGATTAATTGCCAATTCTCAAAAAGTGTATTTTGTTTTTATTGCACAAATGAGGAAGCAGATCAATAAAAAGCATAGGTGGAAGAATGAAGTGACAGAAAATAGGCCCAATTGTCACTGTACCTCTTGATGATACAACCCTAAAATCTATTTAACATGATAAATAGCAGGGGTACAACGTTTTAAAGGTACTTTTCCACTCTCATTCCTACTTCAGTGGCAGGCATACTAGGAATTAAGGATAGTCTCTCATAGTGGAGGAACAGCTCTTTATTGGACCCAACTATAATGTCCTTTAGGTTTAATTATACCATTAAGCAGTTGTTGTACAATCATCCCAGATAGGATATCTTATCTTTATTTGCTATGGTTCACAAGAGGCACTTCTACTATGAACTCAGATATAATATCAAGTGTAGCTGGGACTGAACGCATACTTCAAAACAAGCAGTTTTAAACAACAGGTAATGCTGTGAACCCCATTTTCTTAAAAGGGTACTTGATCTTGATCAGGATCCTTCTTCTTGTAAGTCTCACTCTTTTTTAGTAACTTGTAAGATTGGCAGGGAGTACCAGTTTTCTGTTAGCACTTTAATAGACAGGGACAAGCAAAGGAACAGGCTTTGAAGCTGCTTGGAGTTGGACGTGGTTATGTCTTTAATAAAAATATAGCAAGAGGATAAAATTAAAATGGCCAAGGGCTTGTGTATAAACTCAGTAAGTATCCTAGAATCAGAAAACTTATCTATATTAGATAAGGAAAATAATTTTTGTTTTATTTAAAGCATCTGATGTTTATAGGGAACTGGGGGTTATTACATCTGGAATATTCACTTTAAGGGTGAGAATCAGAATTTTCCCACACCTCTGGGAGTAAAATGATGAGACGTTTCTTGTGCCATTGTAGTCTTTTGGAACCTGTATGGTAATCTTTGACGCCTTGAGTTTAGTTGATTACATTCTCTCTCTTTTTTGTCCTTTATTTTAGGTGATCTCACCTTTAGCAATTTAATATCAGCAATCAAAGTATCAGTAAAAATGTGAGACTTATTTTAAAATTTTTGAATCTGTTTTTATCTGAGGTTTGAGTTCTGAAAATTCTGCCAGTGCGCTGAGCCCTACTAAAAATTAAAATCTTTAATTCTAGAAACTCCAGAACCTGAAATTCAAATGATACAAAATGTCACAACGTTTCTTTCATAAAATCCCACAGCTGCCACAGAAAGGTTCACTACTTATTTACTGCCCTAAGAAGCACAAAGTAATTGTGGTGAAGATTAATAATGATAACTTGTTAAATCCTAATTAGAATATAGATAGGACTCTCTAGTGACTTGACAACAAAGTCTTCTAAAATAGAAAGAGATCTTCTACAACATAACTGAAACCTTTATGGATCATAGGCTGCACCAGATAACCGCCTATGATCTTTATGCAGTACAACCCACTCATAAATAAAGCGAAGCCGCTTCCTAAGAAGTCATTAATAGATAAATAAATCATATGCATATCAAATACCAAAAAAATGCTCATTGAGAGAAATGTTTCCCTCTGACATTATGCCATCCTAAAAAAGAGTAAACATGGCCATTAAAGTAGGCATATAAACAGAGACTAACTTAAAATTGAGATGGCCTTATGTGCTTTTTTGAACTGTAACGATTATTTAGATGTACAAAATAACCAACCAAAATTCTTTTTAATCTTTTGTACAATTGATATGATAATTCTGTGGCAAAGTAAAATTTGGGAAATATTTGACACCAGAGCCCAAATAAATATTGTGTCTACCAAGATAGTAGCCAGGTTGCCCCTAAAGATGGTTGTAAAACATATAATTAATATATGGCACCGCTGGCCCCAAGTGCACCATATTGGAAGGATAATATGGCTCTTTTCCTGTCAAATTTTGGTAAAATCGCTGTGTCAGCACCTTTAACTTTGTTACCAGCCATCATACAACCTACTGATTAGCGCCAAATTTATGTGACAACTAAATAATCATATATATGAAAGATGAAATTTAAAATTCTTGGCTAAAACCTGTTTACTTCACGTCTCAAGGCTACCATATGAAAACAGACACAATAGCCAAGCAAATATGATACCCAGGACAGGGTAATTCCTATAAAATACTGATTGCAAAATAAAAGAACCAGGGTTATACATTATCAGAGCTTTTAAATACAAATGATTACCTTTACGCTTGATCAACACCATCAAAATACCATTGGGGAACCATGTAATCGTGGACACCTAACTAGAAATTGACATAGTAAAAGGAATAGATGTAGAAGTAAGCACTCCACATTTACACATGCAACTGGAGCCCCATGTAGATTCAGTAACAGTACTACCCAGACGCAAAGAAATAAAACTACTTATTGACCAACTTACAACTTGGTCAAATCTCTTATAACAAAATGTATTGTATGTATGTATATATTTTATATCAAGACAAGGGGACCATGAAACCATTCTTGTTGACATAATTAAAATAAAAGGCAGGAAAAAAGAAAGATGCAAACAACAGATTAACCTAAAGAGATACTAGTGTAGGCACATCAAACCTAGTATAACTGAGATGGAAAGTGGTTGAGGTGGATGATGCTCAATCTGCAAACCCAATAGCACTCTCTGCAAAGCAATTAATAGTGGGGTTGGCCATCTACAGGGTGTGGATCAATCATAGTACATATTTTGTTATATTCTAGAAGCTCTGCAACTGCTAAAGCCTCTATATATTCAGCTAATTGATCCTCAGCATTAATACAAGTCCTGAAAGCTCTGTTATTTTTTGAGTGATGCCATATGAGGACTTTGTTATCTGCATCAGAAAATGCGCATTTGCTACATTCTTAATTGCTATCTCTGCTGACTTATTTAATTCAATGATTGGTGTTATATAAAGTTCACCAGCAGAACACTGAACAGGCTATTAACCTGCACTCAACTTTTTGCTGATTTATATTATTCAACCCTTACTGTAATTTTATCTGGGTTCTCAGCTGCAGTTTCTGCCAGTTGATCACTACTATAATAGTCTAATGCTTTTATTTAAGTTTGTACTTGAGAGTCGTGGAATTAAATCAAATGCCAAATTGTAAAATTTAGATAATTTGATGCTCTGACTCTATATGTACCTGTCCCATATCATCAACTTGATATAAAAAAGCCATGTATCGATTATTAAAATAAGTGGGCCAAATATTTCTGGGCATTGATGACTTTGTTGACGTTGACCTACATGATTATTGCATCTGCATCCACGATGCCTAATTATTGACAGTTTATTAGGTAGGAGGGGTTGTGAGATTTATAGTTTTTCAAATAGTTTGGGTTCAATAATATCTTACCTAAAACATTTGGTTTTATTTGCAGGTTGACAATTTTTCCTGGCTGATTTGGATTCAGCCATATGTGCTGGTTTTGAGGGAGGGAGAGGGCAGAATTGATCCTCACACAAAATTTTTGTGAGAAATGGCCAAGGATCTATTGGCAGTGGTGGAGTTGAGGGCTAAACCCCAAACTTCTGTAAGGGTTGGACACTTCTTCTTCAAGTGATCCAATCCAAAAAAAGGGCATACAGCCTGCCCACCTTCAATGAGGTCTCAAAAATTATGATTGGACACTTTTTAAAAAATTATGAGGCGTAATCTCTTAAGTGATTTTGTGGGTGGAAGGGTGGATCATCGCAAATGTTTGAAAACCTGCAAATTGTTTAATCACATTAAGGACCACAAACTTAAGGGCAGGGTCATAACTATAGATGGACAACCCATCCACCAGTTCTTGGTGTAGCACCGCGGGGGAGATGAGTCAGTAAACCTGAGAACTGAAACACAAGACTGGAGTTCATAGACAGCTGGGTATGTCTGATAGGTTGAGGTGTTCCTTTAAACAAAAGGGAAATGGTTACTGCCATCATGAAATTGGCTTTGCTGGTGAAGATGAGATCAAAATACAGTTGTAGGGGTGAAAATCAATGTAACTGGGTGGCTTCATTACCACAAAAACCTCTTTGATGACTTTTGAATCATTATATGTAAAAGGGCGCTATATTTGACCCAAAGTTCAAACTGCATATTTCTCCATAGAACCAGAGGGGCTTTGAGGCACCACCTGGGAACGTGTAAGGTAGACAGTGAGGTCCTTTGTTGGGATGAATCGTCTAATAGATTTGGTACAAAAGGACCCTATCTGATATTTTTTGATGCCAATCAAAAAATACTCAGAGGTACCACCTGCTTCCCCAGGCAGAAGAAGTGGCGAGTGTCAATGCAGGCATCTCAGACGATGGCTGCTGCAAAGTCAGCATTAGAAATAAATTAAAAGTTATTAAACAATTCACTAGATTTGACCAATTTGAATTAAAGTAATTTTAAAAGTGAATGATGTGAGAGAGAAAAGTCCATAAGTGTGCTTTATTAAGGCAAGCATAGTTTCATGAGAATGTATGTATGTATGTTTATTCAAGGCAAGGGGACCAGGGGACCCTTCTTGCTGATAAAAAAATAAAAAGGCAGGTAAAAAAGCAATAAGCTAAAAACCCACTTTAACCTCCTGCTATATCAAGACAGGCTCCACCTATCCTGACATATCATAGGGGATAGATGGTTTGTGAGGGAGGGTTTTCTCAAATTGGATTCCAAAAGATACTCGCTCTACTGCCGCTAACAGTGCAGTGGAGAGATCCATGGGATATGGATCAAGGAGATCTAGAGGAGATTTTTCATTTAGGATGTCAGAAGATACAAGGACGTTCACATAATTAGTGATATCTTCTTCCGCCTTACACCTATATTCTGTTAGTTTACAAATGGCTGCTTCAGCCTTAGAAGTGAATTTTTTTGAATGATCAAATTGGGATGCTCTAGCAACCACTTGAACTGCCACACTCACATTTTGGTGCATTTGTTGGATATCATCTTTTACTGACTCATCAAAACCAGTTGGAAATCTTTCCTCTGGAAGTCCGTCTAAAAGTTTTCAGATGTTTTACTTAAAAAACTTTTGCAGGGATATCAGTTGGCTTTAATGTAGAATTTAGTGCAATTGAGTGTGTTGGCATAAATATTGTTTTTTTTGATTTTGGAAGGTATTGATGGGCTACGAAATTGTCAAAATCTAGCTCAAAAAAGCTAGCCAGTGATGGGCAATTAAAGCGGTCCAAAACTTGCTGATATGACTCATTGACCTCCTCTGAAACGTTTCAGGGATTTGTCATCAATGGAGGAAGTTTTGATAATTTACTGGAAATTGGCTGGACTGGTTTCACATTTTTTGATGACAAACTTCCAACATTTGTCCATTGAGCCTCTTGATTAGCCCCAGCTGAAGAGCTCACTGCCAGGATGACAATTTTAAAATTTTTATTTGATTTTTTGTTGATTTGATGGTCCAATTCTCTGCTGATTATGAAAATCAGCAGCTGGTGGGGTGGCAAAATTGATCCCCACTGGGGGACCACAACCTGTAAAAAATTGCCTGTAGCCTCAGCCAGCAGGTCTGCAGGATTTTGGGGCACCATTTGAGGGCATTTTGCCTTTGAATGATCGAGCTCAAAGCAAACTGGGCACTTTCTGGCCGTTATCAACTTGAACCCAGAAGGGCAAGTCAGGGGCGGAATGAATAATGGTGCAAGGGGGAATTAGGTGGGCAATTTCTGCATGATGTGGAATGATTGTCACAACTTCCCTTGGTCCTGAACAGCGCTTTGCACCCCGCGGGACCACAAAATCAATGTTTGGGTTCCCTCATACTGGATGAGGCCAGTAATCAGCTCCTCATAGAGAAGCTGGGGGGAAGATGGGAAGGGAGACCCACAAACTTGACGATCATGTCATGTCTGTAGGTAACTGGGTTCAAGTTATGGGAAGTGGAGTATTTTTATATATTAACTTGACTTGTGTGACAGCTGTTGCAGATTCCTTGTAAGGGAAGCCCAAGTCAAAATAGCTTTTGAAGGGGTGGAAATCCACAAAACCCATGGAAGCAAAGGCCTCCATTGCCAGCTCCAAAATCTGGAAATCAGCGTATTGGAATAATCAGCCATACTCAATGCAAAGACAAAATTCTATGGCTTATAAAGGTAATTCCAGATTATTAACACAGATAGGCTGCATGCAAGCCAAGTGGAGCGCCATGTCCTTAGTCAGCACAAAGCGTCTGATTATGTTTAGAGGGCTGGCTGACCAAGCCTTAGTGCATTTAGATGCCAAGCAGTAAACGCTCAATGGTGCTGGCCCACTGCCCCAAGCAGGAGCAGTGGCTGGCTTAGATGCAGGCATCATGTTTGATAACTGCTGCATTTTTTAATCAAAATAAACTTTAAAACTATTGAATTTTTCAATTGATTCATTTGACTCAATTCAAATAAAGTTTAAAACTAATTGGTGTATGTATGCATTTATGTATGTATGTGTAGAAGACACATTATCTCAAAAAAAATTAAACCACAAATCATGGAACTTGGCACAAATACTTTATATAGATTGGGGATGGTCATAGGCTATTTTTCAAATTAAGTTTGTAATGATTTAGAAAAAAGATATACTTATAATTACATAAGTATAAGATTATAATGGCAATTGTATACCATTTTAAATTGAGCCTTTGGTATAATTTGTTTAATTTGATAGGTTAAAGATTTTGATAAGAGGTTAGTATTTTTTGGATAATTTGAAAGTTCAACAATTGTTTTTAGATGAGTGGTGGTTGGAGGTTTTAGGTTGATTAATGGGCTCAATGGTTTTAGGCAGATGAGTGATGGTTTAGTCTATTTTAATAGTACAATTGGTTTTGAAGAGTGGTTTTTTAAATTCTATTGATTAAATAGACTTTAATTTTCATCTTAATTTATTAATGGCTATCTAACAATATAAAAAACTAAATAACAGGATCATCTATAAATTTTATACCCACCAAAAAACTAAAGAAAAGAGGGATTTTGATGAACATAAGGCTCTAACTTTAGTCTAGTACTAAAAAAAACTCTAACTTCAGTATAAATTCAATTGTATCATATGTTTGATTTTAGGTCACGTTAACTCATGACCAATGAGCCTAAAAACAAAAACTTGGCTCAAATACTCTATAATTTATTGGAATGGTATTTGGCTTTTTCAAAAAAATTAATTATTTAATTAAAAGTTATATGTAAGAAAAAAAAAAGATATGATGTTAATTATAATTGAATATTGTTTCAGCTGAGCAATATAATAATTATTCATATAAATTGATAGGTTCATAGGGTTTAATTATCAGATGGTAGGCCTTAATTTTTTATAAGTTCAACAATTGGTCTTAGCTGAGTGATTGATGGTTTTTGGTTAATTTAAAAGTTTAAATGGTTTTGGCTAATGGTTGATGATTTAGACAGTTTTATATTTCTAATTGATTTTGGCCAAGTGGTTGATCTTTGTAATTTTAGATAGGTTTAATGGCTTATGAACTTATTAATAGCCATCAACCATATACAAACTAAAATAATTTATTAGATTTCTCTGGTGAATTATAAACCCAAGAAAAGCAGAGTTTTTTTGCTACTAACAATATAAAGACACCAAGTGGTAAAGTATTACATTTAGTCCTTTTGTTGATATTAAAAAGCATCCATATATTTGGCTTGCAGGGAATTTGTATTTCCATAAAAATTCTTTGCCAAGCTTCTGTCCAAGGTTTCAAGTAAAGTCCTAGAAGGCTGACCAAAAAACTAAGAATATTGTGCATTAGTCTTTTTTTTTAGTACTAGATGGTCCCAACCCAAGGGGGGGATTCATCGATGTATTGTGCATTAGTCTTGTTTGATAAATACCATGAGATCTTTTCTATAGAAAAACATGACTTGGGATGCGCTCAAAAAGGTAGTTCACTAATTTACATAGAATTTCATTCTCTCATTCACCTTCAGAAGATTTACCGCTTCTTCACTATATAATGAAGCATTGACTAAAAAGGATTGAAAACTTCTGTAGCAAGGTATGCTGAAGCCATTTTGAGCCCATACCCTCTCTGTTACTATTGTAAAGAATAGTTATGGAGCAAATCAACTATTGATAGACTACTGAGAACTAATTATTAAAATGGAAAGATCTCATACCTCTTGCTATGAATCAACAATGTACTGGACATCCAGAGAGAAGCCAGAAAATTTAGTTATAGCTCTGATCTTAGGTTATTGGAAAATTGAACTTTTTAAGCTGAATATGAGAAATGTGGAATAACACAGCATAAGGCCTGACCAGCACACATGAATGACCCAAGGATTGTGCAACGCTTTGGTGAATTTTCAGAGGTCAAGGAAAATATACTCAGAGATCTCAAGATTTTCTGCATCCTAGTGTACCTTGATAGTTATAATAATCTTCTAGAGAATTTCCTTTGGAAAACCTAGATCTGCTGGAGGAGGTACATCATAAACTCGCCGCCACAAAGTTTTAGATAAAGACAAAAATGAATTTTTTTCAAGGAACAGTTGGAATACCTCTGGCTTATGATAAACGCCAAACGATTATGACCACATCCCGCCATGGGTGAGGCCATTAAATGGATCCATTCTTGACAACAAGAATGATGTGAAAGTCTTAATGTTGACAATCATATGTTATCAACGTTTCATACCCAACTTAAACTTATTTTAGCAAAATACTCCTCTGCTTATTAAAAAATGCGCCCTTTGGTTTGATTAAACGGTTTCAGCGCACCTTTGATAAATTTATGGCAGTTCTTACCAAGACCATATTCTGCAATATTCTAACTTTAACTAGGAGTTCATGATTTAAACTGATATCTCATTGTGAGCTATTGGGGAAGTGTTCTCTCAGTGGGATGACAAGGGCATAAAGCATCTTGTATCCTACTGCATTCAAAAACTAAAATGCCACAAAAAGAACTACATGATTACTTATTGGGAGTGCCTTAAAGTAATTTACATCTACAAATAGCTTTGGGTGTTTTTGCATGGGGTAAAAATTTAAAGTTGGTTTGAAACTCGCGTTTCTTAGCTAGTTGTAGATCTCTATGATCTAGATATGAGACTAACGCATTGGGACCTCAAGTTGCAAGCATACATTTTTTTGAGATATTATATTGTCCCAGAAGTAACTCTAGAATGTGGATTGCTTTTATTGATTACCATCTATCTAACACCAGATTTGGAAGACCATATTTATAATTAAAAGCTTGGCAAATATTCTAATGCACTGCCACATGACTATGAGCCTCAGATATATTGCAGGCTAACACCTCTAGGAAAAAACAGTTTGATTTTGAAAAGTTTATAGGGTTATTCTGCGCTTTATAAACCATCAAATAAGAACAATGATGACTAATGCTCACAAAGCAATAGGGATCAAAGCCACAAAAATTGTTGATTAAAAAGATTAACCACTATTAGAAAAATATGATACTTGAAATCCTGGAAACCATTTAGTGTTTCCACCAAAGCCAATTAGAGAAAATATCATATAAAATGATATTCTTTTACCTAATGAAGCTTATCTTTTAATGGTACACCATACCAATTGACATCATCTGCACCATGCCATTGGCGCAAATTGCGCTAAGTGGACCATGGTGGCCATAGACAACATGACAAAATGAGTGGAGGCATGAGCCATATGTGACATGGGCGGTGTGACAATGACAGTATTAATTAAGAAGAATTTTTTTCAGAAGTTTGAGTGCCCTCAGGATATCCAAACAGCAAGGACAAACTTCAACTCGCATGTCATACTTATGTTAAATGACTCATGGGCATTCATAGTGTAATAATGAACCCTATAATCTTGAGTCAACGGTACCATTAATGCACTAATGTCACCATTATAAATATTGTCTAAAAATAATGGTAGACCTCTTATAAAATTAAGAAATGCTCTTACACAATGCCATATGTTTGTTAAATTAAGCTACCACTCAACTATGGAGAAGAGAACATTCCAGATTATATTTGGGAAACACCATGTACAGTCACCCTTTTATACTTTTGTATGCTAGAATTTGTTGGCTTGGATAAAAAACTAATTATTGGACCTGATCTCAATAGCAATCAGTTGTAACCTGAAGCTTACTTCACTAATTTAACAATAAAATTGAGGATCACAATTAGGAATTATGCCGTTATGCTGAGCTTCCAATATTTGATGTTGATAATAAAGTGCTTTTCCATGACAACCATGGGCTTGGGTGAAGAGAAAAAAATTGAAAATGTATGTGTAGGTCCTACTGTGATATAAATGATGTGCATTTAAGTATACACCAAAAAATCATAGCAGTTGAGAAGACACTAACAGGGTCAACCAAAAATTCTTAAGCCATACAGTCAAGTTTACTCAAGGTGGGTCAACTTGCGGACAATTATAACACACCAGGTTTTGAATATGTAATCTAAAACATAGAAATGAAGGAAAAACCCTAATATTGGGGCTTAAAACTTCCTGCGCATAAACTGATAGGCTGGGTTTACTGATCTTGCTTCACTGATTCACTTGGCTGGACTGAGGTATGGTATGTGACTACCCAAGTCTTACAATTCTTTTAGCACAGAAATCTATAAATTATTCCAGAAGTGGATTAAAACCTGCATCATAGGGTATGATAGCAGAATAATTTCTCACTACGTTAACACCTTCTTCTTTGCCCATATAAGCATATCTATAACTACATAAAGTAAATAAAAAGAATGAAATGAATGAGCCTTCTATTCATATGTTGACTATATATTTACTTCTATTTTATATCTATTTACAGTTTTAATCTACTTCAATTTTGTTCACTAAAGGTAAGCATATATTCCAAATAACCCACAACCTCAGCTCCTAATCCTTTCCCCACAACATTCCATTAAGGAATGCTAATTAACCATTCTTTTAATGCCTTTTTGTGGAATGAGAGACCATCCTTTGATTCAATCCTCACACTGAACAAAGCTGCATAATTTTCATTCTGTTCCCAAAAGATGTGTGTGACATGGTAGGAGATGCTTTTTTTGTAAGTCAAGGGGAAGTTACCAGAAAACCAGCTGTTTGAACAATTATCTCAGCCAATTATTAATAATATAATTGTGAAATGGCTTCTTTACTGCTGCGCTGATGATAAATTTCATTATTATAGAAATTAAACCCTAATGACTTTCACCTAACCAAGTTCATATAATAGTGGTCTAGAATAGGGAATGATGATTCTGATGAGAGCGTCCAATTGGGTAAACTATTCTAACAATATACACTTGATTGACCATATTAGAAATAGTAGAAATATATGGCCAGTAAGTCAAGAGGTTAAAAAATGTCTAGTGGTAAAAAAGTTACTTTCCAGGTAGCCTAAGACCAACCACAACTAAAAAGATGTTTCAATGTACTTGTAAGGGTTTGATGAAAACTAGGGACAGTTTGCGGGAGAGATGGTAAGGCATAAGTAATGTTGGCAGCAAAGCAGATAAGAGGCTATCTTTGTTATTCAGGACGGAACTTGGTAGTGGAATTCTTCCAGAAAACATATCATCATACTTATTTTTACAATTACCTTATCATTACTTTTATTAAGGGTATCAATCTACATATAAATACTCTGTTGTCTTAGTGGTGAACAAACCATCTGAGGCGCATATGCTGGAAATTTTACAATGTTTACTATTGCAATTTCTCTCAAAAATATTTCTTAAACTGCTTAAGGCCCAGACTTTACTTTATTACTGTATAGTTCAGTATATACTAGTTAGGAACCCAGATTATTTTTTATATAGTTTTCAACAAGAGTTAAAGAGTTTTTATTGTTAGTTTTAGTTGCAAAAAAACTTCTTAGATAAAAATAAAAGCTTAGGACTTACCAAAACAGACACAACATTTTCTTTGTATGTGATAATTAGTTTAGGCAAGTATAACTAGTAGTAACTCAATTTACTATTGAGACTAATACCAATGGGATATGATGCCATCTTGAGAAAAATTGTATTCCTTCTATCCTGCTGAGATTAAACATAGATAGATACTATAAACTAGTAGTATCTGTTTATATGGATCAGCTGAAAGAGGTCTTTTATGAACTCTTCTGCTGTGAAAAATCTCCACCATTTTTGACAAAGGACAAAAATAGAATTTAAAAAATGTTCTACCTGTAATACAAAGAAAAAGTTGATAGTCTATTTAGTCAAAATATAATGCATAAGGTAAGAAGAGAAAACTAGAGCCTAGCTGTTACTCCTGTTTGACCTATTAGCTTAGCAATATCACTCATCCATGAAGATACTTATAGATCTTAAGTTACTAGGTTTCACATTGAGAATTATCACCTTTTTATGAAGAATATAAGGTTAGCTAATTTTAATTGATTCAAATTTTGGAGTTTATTTGATATAGCTATTATTTTTTTTAAGTTAAACTTAGTAAATCTTTTGTGGTTTAAATTTTAAAACTTAGTAGAAACAAGTTTAGCCATGTACTCTATGAAATAGAATACTTCTCTTTTAAAATAACAGCAATGAAAGGGGAGGATACCCCAGTGGTAGAATAGGGACCTATACCACTGCATCCCCATGTTTGGTTCTGGTACAGGAACTTTGGGTAGGGGACAGTTTATGACTGTGTTGGCATTGCACACCAATGCCCTAAACCAAGATAGCAAATAGCAAAGGCGGTCCATGGAGTAACTGGCCTATCATACGCCGCACATGGAGGTTTTCCAGATTTTATCCTCCTTTCCCATTCATTTGATTTCCCACTAATTGGTGCAGTATTGTCCCCAGGTCAGCCCACCTCAAATAAAATAAAAAATCGAATAAAATAAAAAAAATAACAGCAATGAGATTACAAGTAAAACACTTAATCATCACATCACCCCCCTGTAGTTTTAGGCCTTTTTTCTATAAGGATAGGCGCACCTACTTAGGGCAGTATACACAGTCAGTTATAATTTTTAGATAATTTCTAAAGGGGTAGATACTTATTTGATTAGATATTGTCATGTTCTATTGTAAACATGGGGTTTTGGAGACTTAACTTCATACTAATCTTCATCTTTTTATAAAATACTCTAAAAAGGCCTCTCATAGATACTTCATATGCACTTTCTTAACTGTTTTACATGGAATACAGGATGGCCTCCAATTATTTATGCAGTCTTAACTCTATCTCTACTTCATTTATAATTGAACAATTTTATATATCCCTAGTAATAGGGTTTAATTCTATCTTTATATTAAGACAAAGTGAAGATGGCATTTATCAAGGTCATATTTCTTACTTAAAATTCTGGGTTTACTCTTTACGCCTATCTTCTTTAGTTTCATGGCATGAGAATGCTCAATGAGCGGTAATCTGAGCATCTTAAGGTTAGCTTCATTTTTAATTGCATAATAAATTTTGTTGTAAGAAAAATCTTATCTATTTATTCAAAAATGAGGAGATTCCCGATGTTTATCATATTGTGGGACATGATTGAGGAAGAGTGCCCTGTATGGTATATACACATATTTAAATCTTGACCAGTAAGTCCTTAGTGTCTTTATGAGCATGAATATGACAAAAGAGATACTGATCCAGTAACTAGTTAGCTTTAAGTCTGACCATTAGATCATGGATGATATAGTGAATTCCTACATGCCTTTACTAGTAAGTCTAAAAGAAGATGATTTATGATTTTGAAAATGAATTGGGCCTGAAATAAGAGGAAAATTATATATCAAGTCAAATCATAGCAAAAAAAATCTCGTTTAAACATAATTTTACCAGTCTCTTTGGCTAACATTAGACATTTATATAAAGAGTTATACCTCAATTGGATTAGTAGTCCAATACAATATGATTGCCTCCAAACCTTTGTAATCAGTCAGGCAAGTTATATACCCACAAAGACTAAGGACCAAGGCCGGAATTTTTAAAAAACTTGAGCAACTCTTAGACCTAGAACAGTTGGGTTTGGAGAGAACATAGGTCAAACAGTTAATTATATTATTTAAAAATCCTTGTAATAACAGGCCAGTATTATTAAAAATTGTTAAAATCTATTATCTTGATATCACATGGTGTCCAAAGAGAAAATATCATGACATGAATTCTGGATTTGCATTTTCATGGAGTGAAAAGGAACACATAACCCAGAATAATGCAATATACATCCTTTTTCCTTTGTAAATTCCTTGCACTTTTCAGTAGAGAGATCCACCACAAAATCGTCTTAAATATTAATCCAACTTCAAAGCAGAGAGTTAGAATTTTAATCTTGTGTTAAATAAGAAAAATGATTGTTCATTACTCTAAAAAGATTAGGTGGTAACATGTTTTCCATATTGTAGTTGTCCATTCTTTTTAAAGGCTAACCTATGGTCACGACTTATAAAATCAGGTATAATGTTGAGCGCTCCAGGATGGTATTCAATTTTGAAGTCATATTAGGACTAATATGGCTCCTACAGGCCTATTATTGATTCATGTAACGTAAACTTCTATGGAGCTTATGTGCACAATAATCAATTATGGTTACAAAATTTGATTTGCATATAATAGAGTAGCGCTGACATCTTTTTAAGCTTCCATTATTATTTTTTTCAATGTCATATATATGTTAGGGTTTTAGCAGTTAACAACTTGTGGATGCTTTAACACACATGCTTATATAAACCACTATCAACACCTGAATAAGTACATCTTCAAAGGAAATATAAGGTGTCAGTATCAATAATAAAAAGGAGCGTTAGATCAGGATGTGCTAGTACTGGTGTGGACAACAGATATTTATTGTTTCTTAAAAGGTAGATCCTCTTGTGATAACCATTTAACTGGCACTTACCCATAAGGCGCGTTAAGAGGCAGCAATATAAGACTTTTTTTTAGAAAACTGTAAAAAGAAAAATAACAACACCCAGGAAGCTATGAAATACTGTATTATTTACTGGTGTAATATAATACTTAATGGTCTGTATTTTATAGAGAAAATAGCGACATAATTAACTAAAGGCTTTTTTACAATAAGGATACAATTACTTAAAGAGCTCAAACTTGAATGACTTGGGTTTTAAGCTTATCATATTTTAAAAGAGATTATTCTAATTCCCTTACTTGCTTTTTTTGGTCCATGGAAGCCAATAGTATTATACTATAACTGGCGCAGCAAAAACCAATACATTTTTCAGCGCTTTATCAATCTTGCGCTAGAAAATGGCATAGCGTTACACAACCTTAATGGCATAATCTTTATACTAATATAATCCAAGATGATATTTAGTGCAATTTACAGTTGATGGTCCTTTTTGGGAAAGCTTATGGAAAGCATCTACAAGATCAAGCTTACTAAATATATTGGCAGTGTCAGTCCTTTGTGAAATGTTTTCCATAAGAGTCATAGGGTACTGGTCAGTCTCTGTAAGGGAATTTAAGCGATAATGTAATGAAAGTCTTGGCCAACTTCTATCCTTATAGCCAGAAAGGATGATTCAAGAACTGAGGATACGGATTAGGCAATCAACCCATGAGTAAGCATGTATTAAACATATACTTTAAAACCCTTAAAAACATAATGATTGAGTAATTACATAAGATAATCTTTAGAGCTCTTCCCCCATACTTAAACAGAATGAGAACTCAAAAGCATAACATGTTTTTGGGCTTGATCAACCATGGGTTGAAAAATATGAACAAATTAGCTTACATCTTTTGGAGTTAAGAGTGGGCGATAAAGAAGAAACTAGATCCAAGAAAGACATAACAGAAGTTTCAGTAATGAAAGACAAAGATATGCGCTGAGGTTGTTGGGTGATAATTTTTACCTTACATGTCTGAATTATAGAGTGAGAAGAGTAATGATGTCATTAACGCATGCCTAAAATAATATCACTAGAAATTCTGTTAATTTCACACAAAGGCTCTTAAAATTTATGTACACCATGATGCAAAGTAAGTAAGCCTTCAAACATCCAGCTTCCTCTGATAAAAGTTGTGAAGGCAATTGTGACTCATCCAAACTCTTTCAATGGAAGTCACCTTTGCTTGCCACAGTCAAGTCAATAAACATTCTTAGTATCAGCACCCACAAATGACTGTTTAGTGAATTTCCCTCATTCCTGACCTTCCTAAACGTCAATAAAGAGGAAAACAGACATGAAGAAATTCCAGAACAGATTTATTAAAAAATAAATTTGTGCTGGTGTGGGTTCTAAATTGTAAGGCAATGTAGATGTACCTGTCCATGTATTACTATTAGTAACTTCAGTCAAATCTTTTCATGCACTTAACATCTAAGAGAGTCAGGAGGCACTTCCTAAATTGCTAGTGACACAGTTTTATCAGTAAATTCATTAGTTCTAGGCAATACAAGATGTAATAAGGTTAAACTTTTCTCATACTGCTTTATAAATTTTTTTTATCATTTATAGCTCTGTGGGAGGCATACAACTTTGTTATCTTGAAAATTTGGAGGTTTAAACCTGGCTGAACATTTGTGAAAGTTGCAACATTGGAGCATTAACAGACTTTGCAAAAACATCAAGCTTATTTGCTTTATAAAAACTAGTGTTTGTCCCTGTTAAAGAGATTGTAAGCATATCAGGCCGTAAAAAGGTTTATTTTAGTATAAAGCATGCATGACTAAACTAAAGTATCTATCAAGGTATTGCGGGAGCTCATCCTGACTTTCCAAGAGGCTCACCATAAACGCGGAAAGGCGTTGAGGAATGTATAAAAAATGTCTTAAACTCTGTCCGCTATTATTCCCATATAATCTTAAGTGACTGAAGGCAGTTGTGAAGCTAGAGACAAGAGAAAGCACTTTGAAGTAGCTCTAGAGTAATAGGATTGAGATAGATAGTCTCATTGGTACTTTCGCTTTTAAAATTGTTAAAAACATATTTTACTTTGTTATAGAATGATCAGATATAGTTACAAAGAGAGAATTTTAAAGGATTTAACACAATAGATGTGACAGTAAGGAATACCACTCAAGGAATGAAGTCTCTGGCTCCTGAAAACTTCCCATGAGAATTTTATTGAGTTTTATTATGTTTCTCTGACGTCATGATAATTGTCCTAATATGTAAATAATAGAATATGGAAAGCATGCTATGGTCACAAACCATGTTATCAATGAAACCTATATCAATCAGGATATGACACTACGAAGTTATATTGTATCCATTATGTCCTACTGAAATTGTTGGTAGTCCAAAAGTAAAGCAGTGTAGTATATGTTAAAAAGTTATGTTGAAGGAGAGCATGTACACCTTCTGCTGTGGAAGACAACACCATCTTAACAAAGAATAGAACAGAGTTGATATCTGTGTTAATTATAGTATAAAAAGCTCAAGTTGATAGCCTGTTAAATCATCATAATTCACATAATAGAAGAAAAATTATGTAAAACCTAGATCATTTTTTCTTGTTTATACTAAACCTTAGAAACATCACCCAGCCATGAGGATGCTTATAATTCTTGGGCAGTAAGGTTTCAAATTTTACAAATCATCAACTTTTCATGACAATCCTTAGGTTTGACAAAAATTATTTGATTAATTCCATTTAGAGGTAGTCTGATATTTCCATTACGTTTGTTTACAATCAAAATTATATTGTCTCTGCAGTAATTTTTCTTTTCCTGAAAGTCAACAAGTTTTATCAGGTTATTCCAAAGGATTATCAAACTTTAATTAAAAGAAAACAGCAATGCAATGACAAAAACTCTTAATCACTATAAAACCTTTATGCTATTAGGTACATCTGCATAATTCTAGCTTACTTGTTACTAATATATAACATATAAAAATGAATTAGGAAGCTGCTACAAATATAATATTTTCTTTCAATGTTGTGACATATAAATCAATATATTATATTAAACTAAGTTTATGTTTAGTATTTTAAGCCGCATATATTCTTACAACTTGTGTATTGTCTATTACTCATCTAAATTTAAACATATAAACAATTTTTATCTGCAGAGCTTTAAACTCCTTGTAATAAGCTGTGACTGCACAGGTTCATAAAGGATGTAGTACTTACTAACAAAGCTTACTTTTTGAGACAGGAAGCGCTATCTGAGCCAGTAACAGCTTAGGAAAACTAGACCTTGTTTTAAAGAATCAGGCAACCTTTGCTATAATAAACTAAAACTATATTAAAAATATCTAGTAAACCCAAGGACAAGGTATTTTATTAGTGATTATATTTTTTATATGCATTGGTAATTCATGGCAATTATAGCCCATCTATTCAAAATCATTGACATAAATTGCTTGTAAATCCAAAGAACATAGGCGACAAATGGCAATATAATGCCCATCTACTAAAATCCTTGGCATTGTTGCCAGAGTATACTTTTTACTAAACTTTAACCTGAAGCTTTCAACATGTTAATGGCTGCAACTTTCATTGACTAAATTCTTAAAGTTGTTGCAATTGAACTTGAAAGCCTGGTAGCCTAAAATCTAACAGTTAATGTCCTTGATAATTTGTGGAAGTTTGACTATTGGAAAGACCATAAATGATCCCTTAATTGACGTAACTGATAATTTGGAGCTTCCTTCTTAGGAAGCCTACAAGTTATTAAAATAGCTCTAATTGATTAGAGGCTAAATCAGAGTTTCACCAGGGAATCCTATGGCCATTAACATTAATTATAAAATTGGTTTTAATCATCTAATTCATTAAAGCACTAGTATTGGACCATGTTGGAAATAGCATACCTGGTTAAAATTCTTACACATCCCCCAGACTAACCAGATTATCTTCTTCCAACATGTCTAATAATATGAGCTCCTCTGCAGACAACATGTCAAGAGTCATGGTACCTCATTGAAAGCCATAGAGGTCCTTATTACGTCCCTTAGAGACATTGGAAATAATGAATGAATCTTGGCGGTGCTTATCAACAAAAAATAAAATGATATATTTAATTGGCGGTTTTTAAAGTGAAAAAACTGACGACCAAGTTGAAAAAAGGGTTAGCAATTATTGCAAACAAAACTGGTGACTTAAGCCATCTTAGAAAAACTGACAAAAATTATTTTTTTACAAAAAATGTGAAATAAATAGTTAACCCATAATTAGTACAACTTTGTGTATTGTCCTCATCTAAATACTTATCTGCATGCTCTTAAAAGCTTAGCATGTACCATATTCACGATACAACCATCAGTGAGGTCCTTAATTGTATAGGCATCAAATGCCAACTTATCAATTTAGAAAGGTTCAAACCCAGAGCTTGTTTAACTTATTATGCCATCCAAAGCCGTGGGTATCTCAATACCTTTTCTATCACCAATTTTAGTTTTCAAAAGAACTGACCACTTTGCATCCATATATTATAAAGTCTTAATCTTCCGCTTGAGAGTATTGGCATAAACAGTAGACTATAGCCATGGCAAAGCCTTTTCTAGCTCTTCAAGTATTGTAGGATCGTCATTTCAGGACTCAGTTCAAGTATGGAATATAAAGTTGGGGCAAACAAGCCCAACAGCCATAAAGTAATTTAGAGGAAGATTTTTGTGGACAAATGATAACTTAAATTATAGTCAAAAGTTGCCGCAAATACTTACATTACCCAGCTGGAAGGTCTTCCAGTTAAAAGCTTCTCCAGAGTAGTAGCCAGAGTACTATTACCTTTTGACCATACCTTTGGTTTCCATATGGTAAGGCATCATCAATACTCCTTCTATTCCCATTTACTTGCATAGATTTGGAATGACTATCAGAATTTCCAATGATTTCTTGAACGAATATAGTCCAGTCCTTTAAAAGTCACTTAAAATTTAGGACAGTTGGGATTTCACACTGAAATCCAATATATAAACTTAATAGAACTTGACCTTTAGTGGAGTTCATCGGTCCAAATAAATCCTGAGTTGCTGGAACTTAACCAGATAGTAATGGTTCAAAGGTTCCTAAAAATAAGAGTACCATTTGTTGGATCTCTCACTGATTTCCATATACAAATACTTAAATTGACCTTCAATGAGTAAATAAGATATACTGCAAGGAAAGTTATTTTGTTATGGAAATATTTAGCACTATTTCTAGAACTAAAAAGTTATAAAAGATGAAGGTTAAAATAAATTTTAAGGGTAATGAAAAAATTAAAAATAGATCATGATAATTAGGAATAATCCAAGTCATGCAACAATCTCACCTATCCCATCAGTGGATCACTAGTATTTTTAACTGCCGTTAGTTCATATTTCCAGTGTAAATGATGAGAGTCACCTGTTGCCACATAGTAATAATTTAGACCTAATATAATATAGGGCCAAAAGTATACTATATATAGATATGTATTAAAGGATAATTGGTATTAAATATCACCAAATAACTAACACCAAGTTGAGGCTTCACCATTAATAAGGGAAATCCCAACAGATGACCAACATGGCAGTAAGCTTTTATGTTAAAATGCTGATTAACAATATGACAATGAACTGGAGGAGTTGCAACGCACTCTGGTTTAATTGATGAAAAATACTGTTGTTAGAGATGTGAAGCTTTTTAAGTTTAAAGAAGATCATAGATACTGGTACCACAACCAACTGTACAAAAAGATCTGGCTCTCAGGGCCAATAAGGCCATAGGTCATGGAGGGTTCAAGAAAATATAAGACAGCTGAAGCTTTATTATCACTGGGATATGATACACTAAAATATTCACAAGGCCATTGGTGTTGTAGAGAGTGCCAAGTGAATGCACCATAGCACAAGAGACTTCTTAAATTATTTAACCTATATATTTCATATTTCACACTGTGTTAAACAAAGTCATAAAGACATGTTGAATTGGCGCTTTGCTGTCAGACCTTGGTTAACAATGTAATTGCACTTAATACAAAGAGTAAACATTATGAAAACATATATTTAAAAATCACAAAGTAAACCCTAGCTAATTTAACTGGGTCTAAATTTAAAATAAAGGATTAGGATAGCAAACCATAGTCTCTCAGTTCTCACAGTGGCTGGTAACTCACAGATAAACTTTTTCTCTTTTTCTTATTAGGCTTGCACTAATATTCAAACCAGATCACCTTTTCAGTGACTAGCTCTTCATTATATGCTTCATAGCTCCTGAAACCTCTTTGGTGTCAGCTATTTAGTAACTAAACTGCAATCAGTAGTAATAGTACACTTTCATAAATGTTCTGTTAAGCCAATAAAACTATAGGCCAAGCCTCAGGGGATTTACGCCATAGTAATGGTAACTTAATAGGTTAATAAACTGAATAAACATGAGGATAACAATGTTAACCTAGTGGCAACATTTTTTATATTGATTTTGGGGGCAAAGGAGATAGTACAACTTTTGTAATTCAAAAACTAAACCACATCCCCAAGTAAGTTGATATAAATTGTTGGTTTACTGTTTAATATTGGCGAGGTAGTGAGGAATTGATCGCACTTTACATAAAACCTTTATATTGGCACTAGTTGCCAATGAATATTATTGTAAAAGTCTTGTTGATGATTTGGTCTGGAATGTTTCAGTAGGTATAAAAGGTGAATCTCCTTTGGAGTAGTGGGCTAATCAATCAATAGCTTCATCTAATTATTATTAAAATAAAAATAAATAAATTGATATTTTGTTCACATGGTTGCAAAGAGCAGATTGCAACAGGCTGTTGCAGCTAGCGTGCCCAGGCTGTGATGTTGTGGTAGCTATTCACCTCCTTAAATATGGGTTAAAGCCAAAAAATCAGAACTTGTGGGCTGTTATGATTGCAAAATCTATTTCAGAGAATATTAGCTACAAGAATGAGTGCCATCAATTTGACCTGACGTACATTGGTAAGAACTTTGCCTCACATCTGATACCAAAACTCAATGAATTTATTTGGGGATTTGAGGGGTCTTATCAACACCCTACCACCCCAAAACCAACGGTACAGTGGAGCGTTTAAAGGTACACTAGTCAGAATTCTTTGCTAATTGGCGTTGGGCAGCCTGGACAGTTGGAACCTTTTTATATCCTCCACAGTCTTTGCATACAACATTGCATTTGACTTTTCTACAGGGAGATCACCATTTTAAATATTGTATGAAAAACAGTCCGCATGCCTCCAATTTTATACTCATGCGTCCACTGAGAGGAAATGATCCCTGCTTAATATTTTTCATATCATATGAACATTAATCCAGCTCCAAACAGAGACTTACTCTAATGTGCTGGTTCAGAAAGTGAGATGCAAAGAGTAGTACAGCCAAAATCAACACCCTTTAATTTCTCAGCATGAGGGAATGTATGCTTTATTAGAATAACCACAGATTTGGTAGGAATAATAATCTGAAGCATATTTGATAGGGTCTTTTCAAAATATAAAAAACATCATCATACACCTTCACGCTTAAGGACCCCATCAAGAGTAATGACATTAATATAGTACATACCAATATCTTGAAACAATTCCAACAGGTCACCAAAGTGTCTTTTTTTAGCACTAGTGGTGCCCAACCCAAAAGGGGAAGCTGCCACGCATCTTTATTTGCAAATGGGACAAACAAAAGAATTATCAAAAAAATAATATGGCACCTCAGCTAATAGCCTAGGAAGCCATATCAGAAGGTGAGGAAGCTTTGAGGAAACTTTTGTCTGGCGCCCACTTTAGCTGGCGGACCATGCTGGACAGCATTGGGGTGGGAGCATCAGTGACTTGGGGAAAAAGTAGGTACAATTGTGTTTTTTCTTCATTTATGAGGCCAGCGGTGTCCATCGCCTCAACTATTGAGCAAGTTGATGCTCAGCAAAAGTGATGAGAGTCTGAGCACATGTGAATGACTTGATGCACTGGCAGGTTTTGGGATAAATGGGGTTAAAAAGTTAAGTTTTTGCCACATTGATGCAAGTGTGGCTCACTCCAAAAGCGAGCTCCTCAATTTTATATTTTGCATCCTCATCAAAATCATGAGGAAAATTTGGTATTGGAATACCCTCAATAAGGGTACCATCGTTTCATGGATATGTTGGCAGAGGAGGGTGTTGGCTGGAGCAGATGCTGCTTTTACTGCCATTTTGTTTATGATTATAAAATTAGGAAAACTGTTTTTAGAGCAAAAACAGCAGGGATGCGAATTGGGAGGATTTACAAAAAATTTCTCTAAAACAAAATCTGGCTTGACGTTATATGGCTGGCCACTATCATCAATCCATTTGAGGCACTCAAATGGATTTAGCTCGGCCAATGCTGGGCCAGCCACTGGAATTAGAGTGGTGGCCAGAGCTGATTGGTTGTAGAAGTTGACCATAACAGCTCAGATGAAACTGAGTCAGCCATTAACTTAGGATTCTATAATCTGGTCAAATTATTTTTGAAAATTTTTAAAATTAAAATTTTGATTGGGTGCCACTTTAGGAGCCAAAAACCAATTTCCCTGAGGCTGAGGGCAGGAAGATTGAGCCCCATTTGAAGAATTGGGGCAAAGCAGCTGCCAACCCAACACCAGAAGAAGGAACAGTGGAAGTGGCAGAGGTGGAAGCTGTGGGGCACTTTCACTTTGAATGATTAAGTTCAAAGCACAAGGGGCAAATGGCGCAGCCGTTTTCAACATGCGCCCAGAATGGGTGATCAGGGGCAGATCTGATCATTTTTCAAGGGGAATTGCAAGGTGGGAATTGCGATGAAACTGGTGGATTGTTGCAAAGGCGTGAGGCCCTGCCAACTGATCTGTCTCATTAGGAACCACAAACCGCAGCATGGGGTATGCACCATAAATAACCAAATCCTCCATGAGCTTGTGGTGGAGGCTTTTGGAGGAGAGATGGGAGGGCAACCAACAGGTCGCCAAAGTGTCAACTCCCAAAAATCAATCTTTTTTGGAAATTTAGCAGATTGTGTGACTTCCAATATGTTCCAATTTTATTATTTTATTGTAATCAGGTATGGATGCCACTTTATTTAACTATTTTTATCGGATTTAGGATCCTCAGTGAGGAGCTCCAAATTTTGTCAATTATATTAATTGATCAATGATTTAGGGCAACTTGATAAACAGATTTCCAATAGTATAAAGCTTGTTGCCATTAAAATTAGTATAATAATGTTGAGATTGTAATTAATGAAACTTCAAGATTGTTTTGATGGAAGTAAAACTAAATGGCGTTTCACATAATGTTAATCAATGCATGAAGGAGAATATACATTGTTGCAACCAATGTAAATCTTATTAACTAGATATACATAAATTGTTTTAGTCATCTATAAATATGATAATAATAGTATTAAAAATAATCTTTAGTTGTTATTAGTTTATCCTATTAAATTTTACTTTATTGTTTAAATTTTTACTGAACCACTTCTAGCTCAAATTAGACCTCCTGTAATCAAACAAGAGGTAGGTATAATAGGCGAAGAACATCCAGTTATCCTAAGTAACCACCTATTTTCAATAAGTGGTGCTAATTCTAGGGAATTCTGAGTTGAAGTTACCTTTACATAAGTATACAACAGTATGATTGGAGTGTTATCTACTAAAGGGTGTAATGGTCAATTTGAAAGGGGCAGGTGCAAGAACCCCAAAAACTGAAACTGAAGTAAATTGGGGTAAAGAAAACAGTTATCACCATCTATGAAAAGCCCAATGTGAGAATTTATGAAAGAATAGAAGATGTGAGTGTAAAATTGATGAAAGGATTTAATTGCTACATACTGAAACTATTGACTGATCCTGAGGACTTTTTTTCCCATCAAAGAATAATAATGAAAACTAGAAGCAGGTTAATAATTTTCTTACCCTTCCTCCTTACGCTTTATCAGAGCTATTGCACATTTCAGGACAACTATAGGATTATCAAATTTAATTATGTACAGCTGACCACTCATAACATGAGACATGTGCAAGACAATCAGCAGGCACTAATTGATGATTTGAGTTTTTATACTTGAGGATATCAATGTACATGGTAAACTTTTTAAGCAAGAAAATTCCCATATATATATATATGTAATGATAAATAAAAAACTAAAAGATGAATGAAAAACAAAATAAAGAAAACTAGGAAAAAGTAATAAATACTTACGTGTATACTCCTATTTTATATACTTAATATCTACATATAAGTTATTATTAGGCTTGGCTTAATGCATCAATTTCTTTAGTGATGGTTGCTGAATGGTTAAATTAAGGGATCTATGTCAAATTCTCTGGCAACAAATAACACTGAATTTTTTCTCATCTTTCCAACGCTATTAATTTCTTTAGCACTTTTATTGATTCCCAGCAATAGATGCCATCCAATTTCTTTCCGCCAAATCTTAGAAGAGGGGAGTTGTACAATCGATATTTCTGCCTTCTGATTGAGGTTGTTAGGGCCAGATAAAGGGGGCCACAAACCTGCTTTTCTTTACTTTATTTCCAATGACACTTGGAGAGAGGGAGTTGTACTTATGACCTCTCTGCCATTTTGTCAACGTTATATTGGGCAATTAGAGTGCCGTGATCATGGCTTGTTGGAAACAGAGGAGCTCACTTGGACAGACATGTTGGAAGAAGATAATTTGAAAAGCCAAGAGATGTTTGGAAATTTAACCAGGTTAAGTTTATTACAATATATTCTGAAGTATTAGTTCATTTTAATCAGGAATGGATGATGATTTATCTACTAGATTTGATGATTTTAAGTTACTTGTGGGAAGTCCAAATTAAAACTATGCCAATTGATCAAAAGTCAATCAGGATTAATTAAATAAACAGATCGCCTACTACTATCAGGCTTGTTGTTGATAAAATTAAAAAAACTAAATTGCAAGCGCAATTAAGGAAAATCTGGGATTGTGTTTATTTGAGAAAAATTAAAGGCTATCACATAATGAAGGTCAATGAACAAAGTAAAGCTACTTATCAGCATCTAAGGCTGATGATTTTTTGGCATTAAATTGCAATTTATCATCTATAAAATGAAGGTAATATTCTTAATAGAAAAATCATTTGTTGTCATTAGAATATTTTTTAGTAAGTTGTTTAGCTTAATGTTCAAATTTTGTATGAGCCATTTTCCAGCTCAGATCACATTCCTGTCTTCAAACAGGAATCATTCATAATAAGTAAAGAACATCCAATAATCCTTTTTATCCACCAATTTCAATAACACTCAACTACCGTTAAGAAACCCATAAATACCTTGTTTTAGCCAAATGGGGGAAAAAGTTGAGAATTGGTGTTAAACAACCATATAAAATTGACCTTTAACCACTCTAAAATCCCATAGATCTTTTCGCTGCCCCTCCTGAATCTTTCATAAAATTTTTATATTGCATAAATCACATTTCTCAAACTGCCCACATCTTTTTGATATTTGTTTCATCAATCTTCTGTAAGAGATTCCGCCAGTATTATTAAAGTTGAAATTTAAATTGTCATTTAGATTACTTTGCTGCACCTCCTGCATAATTTGTTTGATTGATTTCTTTGATCAACTATTAGACATTCCGCTGAGTATTATTCAAATAAAAATCCAAATAATAGATTAATTCACCGCACCACAGGCATTTTGGTAGATCAATTTATTTGATCTACTATAAGATATCTTGCTACCTCAACTGCTGATGAGTTCTTATGACACTGCCTTGCGCCCTCAGCCCCATTCAATACCATTCACTTTAAGTAATATTTGTATGAGTTACTTAGCCATTATGAAATATTTATCCTAATAATAAACCACATCCCAACTCCATAGAAAACATACCCTATTGATCTATTATCAATCTCCACTTTATTAAACAATAAACCTTTGAGGTAGTGTTAAAACCCTATCTGCGAGCTAAAAATGATATTATCCAAAGAGTTTCAGGTGCTGTGGAGAAAAACAAAAAACTGAGTTTATCCTAGATCACAAAGTGAATATATTGGGGGGTCATACAATGGAAACAGGGACAAGCGTCAAAATGATAAGAATTAAATGCAATAAAAATATGAGGACTAACAATTTCTGGAAGAATTAAATATTTTATTTTTACAAAAAATGGATCTTCAACGCTAGCAGTACTAATTGATAGATTAGTGAGTCTGAAGAAACCTAAATTAACAAAACAAAGATATTCAATTATATTAACAAAATTAATTGAGATATTCTGTCTATATACATTTATATCTGAGTGATTTATCTACCTGTGCATATCTTGCCTTGTTTTAAACCTGATTGTGACACCCTGTACTTTTAACATAGTGTATAATAGCTTCTTGTTCACTTCTTTAGGTTTGGAAAGACTCAAATACCCTTATAGTGAGCAACAATTTAAAATTTTCTGGGAAATTATAATGTACAGGTTATCTGACCTAGCGTAAGAATAAAGGAGATGCTATCTGTATGAAGCAACAGCCATTCAAGTATTATTTATAATGTAAATCCAACCTCACTCATGTATCTTCTAACAGGTAAGTTGTATCTACCTCACTTAAGATATCTGAGAGATTAACAAGGATAACTAATCCTTTCACTTTTAAAAAGAGCAAATATATATTAAAAAATCTGGGCACCTAGATCTGTCTCTATTAAATATAGCTAGTGGTTTATATACATATTTTGCAAGCTTGGTAATTAACTCTTCTGTTGCACCTCTATTTAAAATGGCAAGTATCAATAATAACTTTGTTCCTGAAAAGGAACTCCAACTTTGATAAATACCTTTTTTATTATCTTCTTTACTATAATGGCAATAGTAACCACAAAGATTACAATCCTCTCAGGCTTAATTCAGAAATAACACAATCCAAAACTTTTAGTCAGACACAGTGAATTTATTTTTAAGAACTAGTGGCCATACTTAGGTAATGGAACATCTACCCATTTATAGAAGGCCAAATTGCTCAGACAACTTGCTAGCTTCTGTCAAGACAAGCATTAACACTATATAAAAGCAACAGAAAAACCACTAATTGATTGGTGATTCAGCCCATTAATTTCACGCATGTATAAAACATTTAATATACAAGCTGACAATGTCATCAACACACAAACATTGTTGGAAATTGCGCCCAATTCAACATTAAATGACATCAACATAAGGATCAGATCCCAACATTGAAACCAACTAATGATAATATCAGAATACATCCCCAGTTAATAATTGTCAATTAAAGTTAATTGACATTTCCCAAGTCACTATGATTACTTTTATATCAAGCAAGTATAATTGTTTTTTGACAGGCGTATAAAAATCTAGCCACAGTTAGATAGTATGGTCATGTATAAATTTCCAACAATTATCCCTCATGTGAGTAATAAGTCCTCTTCTGGTATTCATGGATAATTATTTTAATAGTATAATTATGATGTAATTTTAACTCATTTCGTTTATGTTTAGCCATTGTATCAAACAAAATGTATCTGAAATTATGATTATGTGAATATCCAAGTCAAAATCTTTTTACTGTTTCTCATTTGAAAGGGTAAATGTTGTGGTCAAGTTGTTGATTTGTAGATGTGAAATACACATTTTAGACAACAATAGCGTTTTTTGTGATAAAGAGGTTAAACAATATACTATAAGTAGATAGTTTCTTTCTTGTCATTAATTCTTAACTATGGATATAAAATTGTTCATTTTTATGACAAACTCTTCTGGGTAAATATTGTCACATTGATGATAAAACTGTATGATGTACTCCTAGACAAAACAAAATGGATAATTGATTAACATTTTACTTAAAAATTTCATTTTCCATAAAAGTTTTTCTTAAAAAGTGCTTTCTAAGTAAAACTTAAGATTCGCCTACTGACATAACTTCTCTTTCAACTTATCTCAGACTAGATACTGGAGATCTTTTCACTTAAACTAAGACAAAGGAAATTCAAGGACAAACTCAAGATTCTGTTGCAACGTCTTTTTTAACAATAATAAAAGTGAAGTATTTTATACTTTTTGAAATATTCAATATATAGGATTTAAATAGGCTAACTGGGGTATAGTTTACTATATGGTTAATCTAAATTTCTTGTCATCGCTCTTCATCTCTGCTTTCTTAATGAATTCTAAACTTTATATATCCCTGATGTGGGAGCAACATTTAGCTTATATTTATCTTACCAGGAAGTGTTGCTTTCCATTGTTTAATCTCTACATTTTGGTCAGGTGCAGGGATCTTATCGGTTTATGTTTTTTCCTTTTTATACACTTCAGCTCCAAGGTTAGTGGGTATCACTGTTCCAATTCATCTAGACTACAGGCTCAATTGTTAAGTGAAATTAGACGTACACCATATCAATAACCTTCAGGTTGGTCACTGATATTTGGATGGGGGAATTCACAAAGATGGTGTTTTTGTCATTTGACTATCATAGCAGCATTGTGTAGTGTTCTTTTGTCATCAAAAATTATCAAAGATACTTTGGTACTCTTGGGGTATAAAAGAGGCCTGATATATGCCATCAACAAGTGTTAATTTTTTACAGTCAAGGGGTAAATAAGGATCTTGGTCATTGTAAATTAATTCAGTTGCCAAAAAGATATAGGGGTCTTAACTGCTTCTATCCACTTTTTTGTAAACCATTATACTCTTTTCTCATATTCTATTAATTATTAGAGTGATTACTTTCTAAGGTCAAGGATTATTATCTTTTATACTCGTGGCAATTGTACCCACACTACACCTCCCAAGATGAGACTGAGGAAAGATCTAAGGTGCTGTATATATATTCTCTATGTCACTATTGGATATAATAAAAGTCATCTATTATATGAATAATTTTGGAGCATCAACCCTACCATTAAAATCCCCTTCTCAAACTACTTTGGGCTCATCATAACAATTACTTATATTGTATATAATATATATACTAAAGCTAATCTAAGAAAAGAGTTTTCAATTGAAAAGTAATTTTTATAGGCTTTATAGGGTTACAAGGAGTGCAAATATTTTACCTCCATCTGATTGGCTAAGATTTACAAAAGCTTCTTAATGTGACAACTTTTACCTCACTTCCAATTTGCTAAATCCAGAGTCTAAATTAGATAAATTATTCTATTTTCAAATCATTGGCTAGAACTTAATAAGCTACAATGAAGTGCTATCTTTGTTAACATTTTGATTTATTTCAAACAAGAATCTATATACCCAAATTACATGTGATGATCTGAACCTTAAACGCATCATCTATAATAACTTTAATCAAAATCTAACTGCTATTTCTATTAGAATTTACCAGATAGAATAGTGTATCAATACAATAAGCTGTTAACTTTACAAGAAGTATATATGTATTAAGAGATACATAATATCTTTAGAATAATGTGCCATCAGAAGAAGTGTGACGTGCCTCTCTTCCACATGTGACACACATAACTCACATGAGACATGTGAGATTTGACAAGAAGTTTTACATATCAAGAATTTAAATACCACTAAATTGTTCCTTTGATTTACTTTTATTATTAGGAAATATTAGCATTGCAGTATTATTTGATAAAATTTCAATCTAAACGCAATCACTTTAGTTTATGTACTCTCTTCCAATAAGTGTTGAGTAATTAGGCTTATAAGGACAAATTTAGCCTCCTCTCTTAGACAGCTGCAAAGTGCAAAGCTTACCACATCTGTCATACTGTGGAAATTCTGGGTAAGCACTAAGCGAGCCAACTAACCAGCTGAAATTCCACCAAGTTGTGCTCACTATAGAAGGCCCCTGACACCACTAAGTTTTCAACTATTAACTTAGAATAGGAAATACCTTAGCTGCACCGCAACAAGCTCACAAGAATCTTTACAACCTGTATGCCCAAACCATGAAGATGTACAGATCAAAGCTACTAAAAATTCAGGATTCGATCTCTTGAACTATAACCCCAGTTTACTCTAGTGAGACTGATGCCTTAGTCTTTAGGCATAAAGATAGAGGTCTCATCTGACTACTTTAGGATAAACTAGGACAAGCTATATCTCACATCAATAAACTTTAAGCTAATAAGCCTTCTAATGTCGCCTAGATCAAAAATAAGAAATGAACAATTTAAGAGTATACTAAGGCTTACTGCTAAGACATCAAGAAAGATTAATCGCTGAGACTCTCCAGAAGCGCCCATACTACTGCAAGTTAATCAAGAATGAATAGTAATTGCGCATCAAGCAGCTGGAAGCTGATTATCAAGAATTACGTAAACTTTAAATCCACTGCTCTAGCTCACATCAATGCTCTTAAAACCATAACCTTGGTTCTAAAAGATGACAATAATGCCTTAAAAAGACAGTTGGACATTCTAATCACACCATGAAGCTCATAAGAAAAATTAAACAAACACTTTGGAACCAATATAGACCAAGTCAAATTAACAAGTTGCACCTTGATTAAATAAGAATGCACTTATGAGGACATTAATTTTGATGCCCACAAAATACTCGTCTTTATGAATTAGGGTCACAATTAAGCTCCTATAGCGACTGGAGCAAGGAAGTAGAACAATCAGAAGGGAATGAATCAGCGTAAAGTCAATAATATAAGAAATAAGTCTCCTGTAGATTACCATCTGTGATTATGAACCCATCTCTGCTTTTCTGATCACTTCTACGCAAAAGCTCAAGTGTTATCTGATGCAAAGATGCTCATTTATGATAAGGCAACCGCTACTTTTCTTTCTGTAACTAAGCATGAACAATGTATTCTATTGCTTATTAAACAAGTGAAATAAACTTTTATATCAAAACAAGACAACTGAGAAACTCTAATGGAAGTTTTAACCTTACTCAATCAATGTCTCTATGCAACCTCCTTGACGCCTTATTTCGTCCCAATCTCAAACCCCAATGAAAAATAGCAGGTTTAACTTACATTGTAACAGCTTAAAAGCACCTGTCAACCAGATGGGATAAGAACAGTTAGCTTAGGGACAGGCACCCAAAGGCCAACCAGATCACTGTATCTGACAACAAACCTTCTATCATTTACCACCTAAGTCAAAAGTGTAGCAAGCACAACAGCTCTGTCAAAAATCAACCAGGAGACTCTGATAATTATGCCTAAAACTCTGATGACCTTAAGGACTTTACAAAAGAATTTGGAGAATTTGCGGATGAGACTCCACTAATTTACAGCCTAAATCACAAGTGTAGCAAAAACAGCAACTCTGTCAAAATTAATCAAGATACTTTGATGATTCTGTTTATGGTTCTAATGACCACAAGTACATTGCATTAACATTGGAAACACCATGAAAGAACACAAAATCGGCTAACACAAGCCTACTGAACTCTAAAACACTTCTGAAGGGGGTATTAAAGAACACCAAAAAAACACCCAATATATAACCTCTTGAACAGACCTTATGAAATTATTCCATATGTTAGGCTACACCAGATAGCCATTTCAAATTCACGAACATAAAAAAAATCTTAACTGCTATATTGGCTAACATTTATCATCTAACAAGCGGAATTTGGAAAGCTAAGCTGAAGAATCACTGTGACGCCCTAGTACTGGTGAGCCACACAACATCCTTACGCTCAATTATAATTTAGCAAAAGGAGACTTGGCGTTATGCAATCCTCAATATTGTAATATTGAGTATTACACCCTTACTTAGCCAAGCATTGACTTAGACTTAAAATGAACAGGGGAAGGATTCTGACTCTTATTCTCTACCCCAGTATTCTTAAGGGTGTTCTTTGGGATTTTTCAATATTTGTTCTTATATGAATAAATTGGCACATTGACCCTACCATTAGATTATTCTTCCCCAAACTACCATAGGGCAATCATAACAATTTATTATATTATATATTTTATCTATACTAATGCTAATCTATAAAAAGTTGTGATTGACAAAGCTTTTTATATAGTTTAATGGGTTATGAAAAGTGTAGATATTCTACACCGCCTGATTGGCTAAGAATCAATGACATCTTTACAACATGACAACTTCTACCTCATTTCTAGTTTGGTAAAACTAAGCAAAACAAGATGAGAATTTTTGCCTTTGATCTATTGGCTATACCCAAATTGATACAATGAAGTTTTATTGTTCTTCAAACTTTAAATGTGTTTAAAAATGTTTCCGTTGTTCCAAATTACATGTGACAATCCAAACCTCAGAACATGTACATCACTTTAATATATGTTTAAATCTAGGTATAACTGCTAACGCAATTAACACTTCTTAAATAAGCGGATCTTTGCAATAAGTTGTTATCAGTATAAGAAGTATATATGTATCCAGAGGTACGCAATATCAGTAAAACAATGTGCCATCAGAAGAAATATGACGTTCTTAACTTCATCATGTGATACCCCTGACTCACATGAGACATTAGAAATTATTTGATAAGAAGTTTTGATATCAAAAATTTTAGAGATCCTAAATTATTCTTTTGATATACCTTTAATATTAGAATATGTAGCTTTCTGATATATTTACTATAAAGTTTCAATCTAGGGGGAGGATACCCAAGTGGTAGAGTAGGGACCTCTACCGCTGCCTCCCCAAGTTTGATTGCAGTACTTGAACTTTGGGTAGGGGACAATTATGACTGTGTTGGCATTGCGCACCAATGCCCCAAACTGAGATAGCAAATAGCAAAGGCGGTCCATGGAGTTCCTGGCCTATCATATGCCGCGCATGGAGGTTTTCCAGATTTTATCCTCCTTTCCCATTAATTTGATTTCCCTTAATTGGTGCGGTATCATCACCAGGTCAGCCCACCTCAAATAAAATAAATAAATAAAGTTTCAATCTAAAACAAAAATCTATAGTTTCTTTATTCTCTTCCATTCTCACAAGTGTTAAGTAAGTAGACTTAGAAAAAGAAAATTTGGTTTCCTCTTACAGCCACAAATTATATACCCTACCACTTCTGTCATACTGTGGAATTCTATGTCAGTATCAAGAAGTCCAACCAGCTAGCTATATTATGTAAACTCAATGTTGGCATTGCCAGTATTCAAGCTAATCTAGAGAACTGATTACCTCTAATGGTGGGTTTCAAATCAATTTCTCAAATTGATCACCTCTGATTTTGGGGTTTAAACTTAATCTAATATATTGATTACTTCTGCTTTAAAAAATCATGGTATGCCCACCCTAACCCGAGGAGAACAAATTGATTAAGTCTTGTATCAGAAGTCCCTAGAAATTCTACCAAAAGAAGTCATATTTTAACCCTATAAATATTACTGCCTTTGTATAAAGTGGGTATTACTGTTCATATGCATACTTTTGGTTGTCATAATTATATTTAGATAAAATCAAGGATTTTTTAAATATAAAACGGTTATAACTTTAATTTTATAATACTAAAAATCCCTACATTAGGGCTTTAGTACCCTGAACTTCTTCCTGGACGGATGGACTCTTTACTCTTGCCCAAACTTTGGTGCTTCATGCCAGGTTATATCCCAAGTCTCCAGAGAAGCTCACCACAATCATGGAGTACAGTGACTCTGATTTTTAAAATTTCTTCCTTCCATGAGATTTCTCAACTCAGTAAGTGTGAGGTTAATACAAATGTAGAAGAACCTTCTGCCGCGTCATGTATTCTGCAACTACCAGCTTCTAGGGAGGTGAATATTACCGCCCCAATTGCTGAACATTATTAGCTACAGCTTTTGGCCTCCTCATTCTATATTCAACTCCTTATTATGGCGCCTTTGTCCTAGGTAAACAAGCTAACTGAAGATAATATTTAACATGCTGACTCAGATGATAAATCAATGCTTTACTGCTTCCATTGACATTGATCAAGTTAGACTAGTATGCGCTAAGAACTACTTTAGTCAGATCTTCCATTAACCCTTATATATTAATGGTAGTTGCACGATTCCATCATCAAGAACTTTTTAGGCACTTAACATATCAGAGACTTTGCATAATCAACTTATGAAATTTTTATAATTCTGCCTCAAATTTTAGTGGAGAGAATAAGAGTGCAATACTTGAAAAATGACAGCTCCTAAATGGCATGCAGTCAAAACTATCAAACCTTAGTAAAGTTATGATCAAATATGTCTGTTCTGAACTCTTTAGTCAATTTAATAAAATGTAAGTCATTCTCCAAAACCAGAGTTGAATAAGCACAACTGAAATAAAATCTTATATTGACGCCCTGGAAGAATTTTGGGGTATTGAATCAAACAATTTGAGTACAATTCAACAAACCCAGGAGACATCAAATTATACTTAATTTTCTGGTCTTCTGGGGATGCCTGGTGATCATGGGTCCCCTAGAAGCACCGGATTAAATGAGCCCCTAGGAACACTTAGGATTTCTGGATCCCCTAAAACTTCTGGTGCACCTGGATTTCCTGGTATACCGGGCAGACCTGGCCCTCATTGGCCTCCAGGGCTCAGTAACAGTTTGGGGATTTTGGAAGACATACTTATCTCCTTGTTTCAGCAGGTACAATTGCACTATACACAGTTGGGACGTTTTGAAAAAGGTATTGAACTCACTTGAGATGGAGAGCCTTAAGATGCTGAAGTCTCTCTATCTGCTCAATATGGTCAAATATGAGCCTTAGCAGAATTACTTGTCTCTATGCAAGGATTGAAGAAGTGAATCATCACTATCAAACAGATTCAATAAAAGCTTTAATAAAAACTTTTACTATAAAAACTGAGGTTAGACAGTTAACAAGATCTTTATATCCAAGACCGCCCTCAATAAAGCCCACAAGTGAATTGACCTTTCTACTGACGATGTGAATGAATAGCACCATCATTTAGATGCCATTCAACCATATGACTAGCCCTGTGACACTAAATTCTTTCAGGATGAATATGTACCTCTCGCATTCATCCATGTATTCAACCATCCAAGCCTTCTTATAACGCATATAAGCCCTCTTTTAAGAAAAATATGTCCTGGGAGAAGGAAGTATTTTTCCTTCTTGTACTGTTATGGGAGCGCTCTGGAGAAGTCTACCAATCATCAAAAGATCAAGAATTTATCTACTTGGCTGAGCCAAAATTCCTAAAATATTATGGCCCTGCACTTTGTGAATTGCCACATTTGGGACACTCCTAAGACTGAGTTAATCAAAGAATTAAGGAGTGACTAATTTGTCAAATTAAAAGCAGCTGTAAACTCTTTGGTGTCTAATACACAAGTTCTATTGCAAATTGAGTTTTTGATAATAATCTGGGTATGTTAATAGTTGTATTAAGAAAGCTATCCAGTTGAGTTTCTCACGACCAATGATATTAATTTGTTTAGGCTATCCTAAAGGAAGGTACTGACAACTTTTCTTCTGGTAACTCAGAAACAATACGGACAAAGGAAACTATCTCATCCACTCTTTACATAAGAGTATCTTGAGAGCAAAAATAGATAAAGGAAACTATCCTTCAACTTTTCTAGAAGTGCACAATAAAATTGTATTATTTTGATTGTATAAACTCTGTCTTTATTAAAAAAATAAGGGTTTAAGAAAAGAATTTGGAGGCCAAGTATTCAATTGACACCCCAATAGGAACAGCATCTGTTGCTTATGTTTTTTAACCCTAATGAGTTGTCTAAAAATGATGAAAACGTCATCCACTAAGTCAGGATCCACCCCTGACTAGTTTATGCCCCTCCATAGGTTGAACACATAAATAGCGTGTCCCAACGCCTTTACTCAACACTAGACGAATAATCTTTCTGAGCTAGCAAACTTCTTAGGCAATGGGACCATTTACACAAACTTATAATGTCACGTAACTCAGGCTGACCTGAGATTACTGCCACAAAAACGTTATCTACGCTTCAGTAACCCTGAATACACCACCATAAATTGTTGACAAACCCCAAATATCCGCATAAGAAATTCAATTGTTGATAATCAATCCAATAACTAAAATCCCTACAAACATTGTTAGAATCATTCCTGTCAAAACATTAATAATTAAAAAATTGCGATCAAGTCCTAAAATAGATTAACATTATGTTTCATTGGAAACAAACCCAAATAATAGTTATAAAACATTGATGAATCCAACATCCCTTTAGGTTACTTATTACTAAAAAAACCAACGTGGAACAAGACAAATTGGTATTATTGTCTGCTACAGCTGGTAATGTGGGAATTCCAAAATCCCAACTCAGGCCTTTATAGGGATTGGTCATAATTGAAAAGATTCTATCAACAAGTTCTTCCAAAAATTCTATATTGATGCTCAAACTTCAATTGCAGAAGTGGATCACCTTGGATGACACCATCACAGCTGCTTTATCTGCGTTTCAATCAATTTTAATTATATAGTTGGACTTCAATTAATTAAGCACAATCTTATTTTACAGCTGCAAAATAAGGAAGCCCTTATAGAGGTTCCTCCAAATCTCTTCAATACTTCTGGATCTTCTCAATATGTGCTTAAGCTCACCCCAGAGTTTAAGCTCTGACGCCTCCCAAAGCTCTACCCAGAGAAATTACTGCGTCTAAAGTAAGCGTATTAATCATACCATGAATGCCTGCTTCTGTCACCCTCAGAATGACGCAGCAAAAGTCTGGTCAGCTTAATGAAAGATATTCTCTCTGATGAAGACTCTCGTGCAGCTCAAACCACAAGTTCTATGCTTAGTAAATCCTGATGTTTTGTATCAGCTGGCCCATTGAAGTCATCATGACCATTTCTATTCAAGGCATTCGATATTAAGTCTCTCTTACTCATATTAAATATATCTTAATAAAAATAATTAAAGTCCATCCACTAGTAAAAGCCAGGCCACAACTAACAAAACTTCATATCAATATGAAAAAGCACAGTTTATCCTAAAAGAAAAAACCTCAGACAGCCTCAATGCACATTTCTTCTGATTATCTTCTAACATTTGATTCTTTGTTTAAAGCTTCTGTTGTATAATAAAAGTATTAGTTTACAAAGTTAAAGTTTGGATATAGTAGACACTGGCTTACCATATAAAAAAACTCTTCCTGACTTATTCAAAAATTAAAATGGCTCCTAATTGATTCCACTGGGCTGAGTAAGGGACAGAGGGAGTTCATCCCACTAAAGCTATTTGATCTTACTCGCCATTTCCTAAAAGGTTTGGGAAGTTTTTAAATACTTCTTCTGCTATAGCCTTAGAAAACGGTAGCTATGAATTACTCATTGGAGTCCAATCAATGAGAGGTTTTAATTGTACAATTGATCCATAAGAACAATATCTCTTACTCCTGGAAATAGTGTACCACTCCTATTTGAACCCCCATCCAAAAACAAGGGTGCTCCCCTATAAGATTCATGTCTCTTTGAGTAGCTACTTTCATCTTTAGCATATATTACCTAATTTGAGGCCCAAAACTAAACTGCCAACTGACTTTAGGATGCAAAAGATGGATTTCCATAGTAAACCCATTGTTTACTATAACTCTACATTCTCAAATTGGGGTGGACTCTTGAGTTCCAATTTATAAAACCCATGCTCATGTTTTGTAAATCTATGGTCAAACAAACCCTTCTATTAAGGAAGCTTTGACCTGTCCAAGGATCTTAGACCCAACATATGAAAAGTCTTTCTCCATTCTTTTAGCTAACTTAATAAGACCCTTTAAATCCCAAGGCATGTGGACATCGCTCATGTAAATGCATGTAAAATTGAAAAAAACATAACCTGTTTTGGCACTTTACAAGACTTAGGGATTAATTACCTGCCACAATTTTTAGTCAAAAATAAAATTGGAGACATCCTTTTTACAGACAAATGATAAAACGTAGAAGCCCTATTAGAAGGATACAAAAATATCTTTTTCTTAGGGACCTGGAGATTTTAAAAGTATTTGGAGTCATCCATTGAGTGAAAAATGAAATTATCTCCTTTTTAAAGCTCATGCTTAACATAAATCTAGAGTAGAGGAGGCTTAGTGCCTTTCAGATTAAAACAGCTTTAAATGTAGGACTGCTTTTACCATCTAAAATCCCTTGGGCTTCCTCTATGATATTAATCCGCAAAAAGGATGGAGGTTCTTGGGTTGTAATAAACTGTCACTGCCTTGATTCCATTACTCAAAAGGATAGTTACCCAATATTTTTGTAGACAACTCTATATTTCTAAATTCAGGATTGAAGTATTTTTTCTGCAATGGGCCTCACCAATGGATACTGTAAAGATCAACCTATCCCCCAAGAACGCGGAAAATTTGCTCTTTTCTTTAGTGAAAGTCTGCTCAAACCTACACAGATGCCAAAGGGGCTATGCAATTCCACTGCTACTTTTCAAAGAGAAATGGATGACCTACAGGGACTTAATAGTATTCTGTGTGCTAGTCTATTTTTATGACATTATTGTCTTTTTTCAACCTTTCACTTCTCATTTATCTCAACTTAGGGACATCTTCCAGCAACTAAAAAAACTTCATTGAACTTTAGTATATCCAAATGCTCTCTCTTAGAAAGTAAGATGGATACTTAAGTATTAATCTAAGTAAAGGAGGGATTAACTAAATAAACAACAAAGACACTGCCACCCTTAAATTCTGCCGCTTAAGTCACCTTAAGATGTCCTGGGTTTTCTAAAAAATGGTCAGATATTACCAACAATTCTTTCCGCATTTTTCAGTTATCAAGATTTAACTCAGAATTGGAAGGCAGACCTTTATAGTTTGCTCTGTTGGATGCCTGGGTGTAAATATTAGCTAATCAAGGCGTAAGTTTAAGAGTAAAAGAGTTATCTATCAGATAAATAAGTAGCACTAATTATAGCGCTAGAAGAATAACAGATAAATTTAGAAAAATCATAAATGATCAACATAAAAAGTCAAAGGTTTACTACCCTAGACCTTTTGAATGATAAAGGAGAAGAAGAAAATATAAGGGTGTTCATAGGCAAGTTGTAGTTGGAATAAGTTGAATTTGAGGATGAAATAAAGCTTAATCCTACCTAGAAAGATGATAATTTAGATAAAGAAATCACCCAATAATATCAATTATTGGAGTGTGATCATGCAATCCATCCTGAATTCATTTAGTTGTAAGATCAGCGTTATTAATCACTTGTTGTTAAGAAATTTAAGGTCAATGATAATTTCTAGCCTTAAGCCTAACAAAATATCAATCAATAAAATCACAATAAATATTGGCTGAGATGACCTAAATAGATGAATGAATCAAAAGCTAAAGTCGAGGCTTCACACTACTATGGAATTTCCCAACACTGCCCTTTAAGCCTCAGCTGGTGGTTAGAGGATTGAACTTGATGCTAAGCATAAAATCATTCAGCTTTGATTTATGTGAGCTGAAGGCTTGATGATAGGCTTGCTCATAATTTGTTTATGGAAGCGCCAATAGATACCAGGTTGGTCACATGAGGATAGACCATAATATTGCAGTTTGGATCGAGTTGTTGGGTTTAAAAAAGAAACTAGTTGCATATACTATTGATTAGGCATTTTAGATTGATAGTAAAATTTTGACTAAACGTTAGAATTTCTTGAAGTTAAAAATTGATCTCAGGTGGTAGCTTTTCTCTATATAGCTTTGGTAATTAGCTGCCAAAAAGCTTCACTTCATGAATAAACATTAAGGTTTCTGGGCTGGATAGCTCTAAAGTTTATAATGGGTGGTTTGGTTTTTTACTCAAATAAGACTATTAGTCAATTTATTAAGATTTTTGAATTATAGCAGCTTGAAATTCTAGGCTAGTTAGGTTTACATTTCAAAGGTAAGAGCCAAAAAGACAAAGGGAAGAATCTGAGCTGCTTAGCCTAGTTGGCATGTCAATGTAGGCAAAGAATTTCTATTTTAGCCTCACATTAATTCAACATGTCAGCTATGTTTTTCATAAATGTTTCTAGTGAAAGGTAATGCCATCATACAGAAAATTGAGGAGTTGACAGATAATTTTTTAAATAGCAAATGGAGGTAATTTGAATGCTGAGGTTGACCAACGCATCAAGGGCAACAAATTTGAAGCACATATTTTCCTAAAAATTAAAAATATGGTTGGTAGGCAACTTCTTATAATCCTTTAGGTTATATTGAGTTTTGTCATGGAATTGTAACTCTATGACATAGGTAGCGATCCTAAAAATTTAGTAGAAAATAAATAGGAATAATAATAATAAGTAAAAGATTTAGAATAAAACAAAGCGGTAGAATAGGGCAATTTGGTCTCAAGAGCTCTTGACTCAGCTTAGATGAGAAAAATATTGGGTTTCTGGTAACCTCAGCTGAGTAAAAAGTATGGCGCCAAAGCATTTTTTTCAGCAGGCCTGTTTGAGCATCTGTGAGCTTCAGCGTCAGGAAACAAAGTGGCAAGGCAGTTGTTTGGCTTGGCTGCTTCATTTGGCTTGTTAGGAGGTTCCTAAACAGTCATAAAATAAATTCAAGAATCACTTGTTGGGATTGGTATCTCAACCTTAGTGTTCAAACAGCAGGGAACTTCAGCATAGGGAACTGGAGAGGGCGCTGAGGTAGTCAGTTGATTTGGCATTTCAAATTTAGGTTAATTGGTGCTCTGGAGGTGTAAGCACACAGGATTCTGGCATCTTTAGATTAGAGGATATGTTGTAGCTTGGATAGATTCTTTAGGTAATGTTTTAGTGCAGAGAGGTGATTAACTATTAACCTTTAAGAAAGTAAAAATAACATAGAGTCCAATAGTTATCTGTCTCAGTGAGGTTTTACAAGTTTTATATCCAGAGTCCCATTTCTTTTTATAAAATAGTGCTTTCTCCTTGTAATTAAGTTTGGCCTAAAAATTATTCTGTGATGCTGACAATTTTTCTCAGTGATATCTCAACAAAATCATTCAGAGATAAATACACAAGTCAAGCAAAGGTTTGCACTAAATGGCATTTTAAAATGTGTAAAGGCTTATGGTCTAACCTCAAAAGATTATTCATAAGGTTCTCTCCACAAATACTTTATCTTGTCCATTCCAAAGTAAATATACCAATAGATCAGGGTTATATACTCGCCAGTGGTCTCCATAGGGATATCTTGCTTTTCTTCTAAAGTAGAGATTGATCCTCAGGGTGTAATTCGAAATTTAAATGGCAGAAAGCACCAATATTTTATTGAACCCAGAATGCTTAAGTAAGACTTCAAAGTTCGCTCATATTGATGACATGATTGTAATTAATAACAAATTAAAGTTATAAAATCAAAAGTAAAAAAGTTATTTTATTAGATAAATAAATTAGAAATAATTGTAATGCTAGGAGAATATTAGATGAAGTCAGAAATATCAGAAAGGATCAGCATAAAAGGTTAAGGGTTTAAAACCTTAAATTTATTGCATGATAAAGGGAACCAATGAACAGATAAAGGTGCTCATAGGATAAGATAGAGTTGGGTTAAAATGAGATGAGGGTGAAATAAAGCCCTGTTTCCTACCTAGAAAGAAAATAATTTAGATGGGGAAAATTACCCTACCTTATTGATAGTTATGCTTTGATCAAAAAATTTATCCCAAATTCATTTAGTTGTAACTTTATTGTTATTAATTGTTTGATGCTGTGAATTAAAAGCTATTAATAGAATTAGTCTTTGACCCAAATAGAAGATCAATCAATAAATTACAATAAATATAGGCTGAGATTGCCTAAATAGATGAATGAATTGAAAGTCAAAGGTTAGTGCTTCCCACTTACTAGTGCAAATTCTGTTGTCAGGGAGTTGATATGACTGGATGATACGCTACCCAAATTGGCGGATTGGAGAGGAATCAGGATGAGTCATGAGATTATGAAAAAGGGGTATATGTATTATAATTGAGCAAAGTGATGATCATTTGGTGAATTGAGAGGATATATGCCAAGATTTGATATGAATGAGAGTAATTCAAAAAGGGAAGAAGAATAGAAGATTACCAAGCAGAGGATGCATCCAGCTTGAGGAACCAAGGTATAAGAGTCACACGGAATATTAAAAGAAAAAGGTCTTTTCCAGATGATAAGGAAGCACAGATAAGTCTGCGATTTATATTGAAATAAAGGTCAAAATAAGGGGCGATAGCTCCATACATAGTTTGTTAAATTTTATTAAGAAGTCGGCAACCCTCATATTGTCTGACCTGGTTGCTCAGTGGCTTATCCCTGTGAGAACCAACTTGGTGGAATTGAGTCTTGATGCCAAGAAATAACAGTGGTGCTTGCTACAGGGGGCCACTTAGCAACTGTAGTTTTGTTAAAAGAACAATTATAATACAATGATGAGTCCTCATTTGTTCCAACATAATTTTATCAGATTCTGGGAGCGGTATGCTGGAGAAGACTGGGTTGCACCTAACCACAAACCAACATTATTTACTGTTACTGAACCAGGGGATGATGAAGTTATGATTAATTTACAATTCAAGAATTGCCCTGAGCTGATGACCAACCAACAAGGACGCTCCACAAATGTGACTCCCCAAAAACTGAGAAATATTATGGAATGGCTGTTGCGCAGGTATTGCCTATACAAGGATGAGGCTGTGGAAAATGCCCTGAGTTTATTCTATAACCAACGCAATCAAGAAAATTGATACACGCTGTACATTTCTTATTTGGACATGACTACCATGGGGTTAGCTCACTGCTTCAGTACCCACATAATTGAGGAAAATTTAGTCACTCATGTGCAACCTTTGATTCGCCAACTACTGCGTGTTCTGGCTCGCCATAATATTGAAATCAGAGATATATTACGGTTTGCACAAGCACAGCAACATGATACTCGCCTCCTGCTCGACTGCCTTGATCATTCATTTTCAGAAATACAAGGGGCGTTGGCACAGGTAGATCATCGTTTTGGGGACGTCCGCCATCAATTGGACATTCTGGTACCACAGTTAAATTTAGAATTATCTCAAGTAATAAGAGAACTGCTGGATCATCATGGCCTATTGGCAGAGTGGATTTAGGAAATAACAACAATGGGGAATAATAATGAGCGCTCTATGATGAGTCTAGCCGAATGGGCGGAAGCTCTTGAAGCTGTGATTGCCCAGCTCAAGGAAAAAATGACCCTGATGGAACAACAAGTGACAGCCCAAGCCAGCTCTCTACCAACAGAATTAACCCAACTTTGTATCAAATGGAATACCCAGTGAACATTAGATACCGCGCTCATCCTTTGGTCAACATCTCCTGAATATCTCCAGCTCATTTGTTGGGTTACAAAACTGGAGGTCAGTAGTCATGCTGAGCGCCAATGAGCCTTTTCTCTTCTGATTGGTGAGACAAGAGAGTATGCGGACATGAAAGGGCGCCTTGATACCCTTTGATGGGCCAATAAGGAATTGGTATGGGAATGATCCTCCTTGTTAACCAAATAAATGATGAAATTCAACAAGCGGAAACTGCTAGTTGGCAGAAAACCTGCCTGCAGAATATAATCAAAGAAGTTCTTTTGCAATTACAAGCTGTGGAACAAAAACTGAACAAAGAGAGGGAATTATGCCAGGAATTACAACATCAGTATGAAACGCTGCAACAGGAATTTCAGGATGAACGGTGTTAATGATATTCAGTGAAAGTGGAGCAGTTGATCAACAAACAGTTTGCGGGGCATGCTGGAGCTGGAGGAAATGGGGCAGCTAGTGGAGATTTGGTGGAAGAATGCTATGGATCAGCAAACAAATATCCGTTGGGTGGTACAATGGACCCCCAGCACAACACCGCTTCTTCCAAGTCATTTTTGACAAATTTGAGTCCATCCAGCCAGCTGTATGATAACGCAAAAAGGGATGGTTCCTGTAGTCACTCCAAAACCAATTCTCCAGCTCCTTGCAACTGGAACCTAGAGCAAAGTGAATTCATATCAAAAAATTACCTCCTTTCAGTCATGATGAGAACCTACATGGTTACTTTAAGCGTTTTTGATTTGCTGTGGAAGGGGTTACTGATCAATGAAAAGCAAAATTGTTGCTGACCTCTTTAGATGTGGAAAGCGCTGATTAAGTTACCTGCTATCTTCCAAATAGCTCAGTATCCTATGAACAAGTTAAAGCAATTGTTATCCAGCTGTTTGGGGGCGCTAACAAAATGGCCCAATAAAAACTGATTTTATGACTATACAGTTTTACCAAAATGAGACCCTGTTAAAATTTGCTGAGAAGTTTTCAGCGGAAGCACACATCCTACTTGGAGCTAAAATTTTATCCACTGAAAAGATGGTATAGTGAAAACAGTGGCTGTCAAACCATATCAGGAACTATATAACGCTATGTCTCACATGTTGGATGGGGATACTGGACTTGTTTGAATCATGAACAACTTATGTTGACTCTCCACCATGATCAGTGCCCCCAACGTAGCCCAAAAAATCTCTGCTGCCCCCACTACAACCCTTTAAAGATATAGGCCGCAGCAACTGGGTTATCAGCCGCTGGAATGTATTCATCCTTCATACGAGTCAGTAGACCCTTTTCAGCCCTGTACACTTCATCAGTTTGTCCATGACCTTGGAACCATACCGGCAACTTTTGACCTGGTCCTTCCGCCCCAAACTATATACATGAACCTTTTATGAACACTTGCTTCCATTGCAGATGAAAAGGCATTATGCGGGCGATTGCCCTAGCAAACCACAAGTATATGCAATACTAACTGAGATAGTCAAGCAGGGAAAAGCTTGAGCAGAGTAGAGATGGGACGCTCTATCTCCACTAAGTCCAATTCACTTGTCCCTAACAGTTCCCAAACATATTTTTAGGTAGAAGTTGAACCTCAATCAGATGATTTGTTATACCAGCAGCTTTTGTTGGATACCCCTGCTTCTGCTTCCAAGAGTAAAAGTTCACCCCATTGGCCTGAGTTCTGCCAAGATGTGCAGAAGCCATATGCGTGGCAGATCCTGGAACAGACTGGCACCAGCAACGCGGATCCTTCGCCAAACGTCGCCTCTTTAGTAGGGGTTAACATAGCCATTCCAGTGGAGAAAATCACTAGTGAGTATCCTCAGGTCAGCAAGGGCATTTCCTCCTTTTTGAGTAACACAAAGCCCTTAAACGTACAAGTAATAAACACTGATGGTTCTTCTTACTTGGAATGTACTTACTGCGACATTTTCATTCAAAACACAAAAATCCGTGCTATCATAGACATGGGAGCACCTGTGAACATAGTCTCCACCCAGTTGGTGGCTAAACTTATGTTGAAACTGGATGTGGACCATCGAGTAGTATATGGGACCATGGGAACGCACAGCACTGTGTCTGAAGGAGCATATAGCACGTTGCCTTTACAATTTGGGTCAGTCCAGGTGTCCACTCCAGTGGTGGTTTTGCCAAATAACAGCTACAATATGTTAATCAGTGTGAGCTTTTATGAGGAAATTTGGCGTTGTGATAAATATGGCGGAGGAAACTCTTACTATGTTAGGCCAACAGATTCCCATATATTTTTCCTCTTGTGGAATCCCAACAGATCCAGTCCACTCCAGTCAGATCAATCTAGCATACAGCGACGGAGTGATTCCTGTTTGTTATTGGCAACTGAGTCAGTAGACCAGGATCCTCCCCAACCAGATATATGAGTACAAAGGGATCCCGCTTCAGGCAACGCGCGCTTTGAGCCTACCATCTGGACACCAGAGCATAGTAGGGACTGGGCTTGAAATCAATGTCCCTAAGGGGCTTTATGGAGAAATTATGGCGCCTCACCAGCACTTGTGGCTTGAACCACATGTGGCTCCAGGGTTACTGCTACCTGGGAATGGGGAGGTGAAAGTGCTGCTAGCAAACCTACAGAAGAAGGCAATAATGATCCAATGGCACCAAGTGGTGGCTTACCTACACTTAGTTCCTATAGAGGAAGTTCGCTGTATTCATGATTTTGGCTCATGGGAGGATCTCAGACTACCAGCAAGCTCATTGTTTGGCGTACTGACTGTGGTTCCGCGGGAAGCGCTCATGGGATTATTGGCAGAACAGCAAGATAAGGCTATGACATTATTTGAAAAGTATTGGGATATTTTTGCAAATGATGATCATGATTTGGGGTGCGCTCAAGGGGTGGTACATTGGATAGATACGGGGGATCACCCTCCCATTTGATCGCGACCTATTAGACGTTCAAAAGTGGCGGAAGAGGTTGTCTCTGATGAGGTGGATAAACTTATCAATTAAGGAATGCTAGAGCCATCAAACAGTCCATGGGCATCACCTGTGCTCATTGTAAAGAAAAAGGATGGCTCAAATCAAGTGGTTATTGACTATTGTAAACTCAATAATGTAACAAAGAAGGATTCCTACCCTCTTCCTTGGATTGATGATGCATTAGACCAATTGGGTGGGGCGAACTATTTTTCCACCATGGATCTGATCTTGGGGTACTGGCAGATCAAATTGCCATTAGCAGAATGGGAGAAATGTGCGATCATCACCTCAAGAGGGTTGTTCCAGCTGACTCACATGCCGCAAGGGTTGTGTAACGCCCCAGCTACGTTCCAGCATGCCATGGATATGATTTTAGGTGATTTAAAGCTGTCCTGCATCCTAGTTTACCTTGATGACATCAATGTGTTCTTGTGGATGTTTACAGAGCACCTGGCCCACTTAGAACAAGTGTTTCAGCACCTCGCTGCTGCTAATATCAAAATTAAGCCTCAGAAGTGCCATTTCTTTAAAGAACAATTGGAATACCTCAGGTTTGTCATGGATTCAAATGGGCTTAAACCACAGCTGGCTAAAGTGGAAGCAATAGGCAAGATGACTCGCCCAGGAATAAGCGGGACATTCAGGTGTTTCTGGGGATGGTTTGGGTATTACTGACAGTTCATTCCCAATTTCAGCTGCATTGGGGCCCCACTTTTCGAGTTGTTAAAGAAAAATGCTTCCTTTGATTGGATGGAACGATGCCAGAACGCTTTTGATGTTTTGCAAACTGCATTAGCAAGCGCACCCATTTTGCAATATCCCAACTTTGACAAACAGTTCATAGTACAAAAGGATGCATCCCTCGCTGCTATAGGGGCAGTATTATCCCAGAAGGACGATGATGGCGTGGAACATCCTGTCGCATTCTGTAATTGAAGCTTGAACTGTCACAAATGAAACTACACTATAATCAAGTGGGAGTGTTTAGCAGTGATCTACACTTATAAACAGTTTTGGGTATATTTTCATGGGGTAAGATTCCAAGTAGTGATGGATCACGCTTCCTTGCATTGGCTACAGAATCTCCATGAACTGGAAGGATGGCTCACATGTTGGGCGCTGAAGCTTCAAGCATATGATTTTGAGATTTTACATTGACCAGGAGCAAAACATCAAAACGCGGATTATCTTTTTCAGTTGCCAATGGTCGCTATCACAGCGGATTTAGTTGATATAATGTATGAGAAGATGGTGGCGAACAAATACCAGGATGAGCTGCCACAGGTGATTAAGGTGTTAGATGGACTCAGGGAGGATACCTTCGTATGAGGGGAAGAACTATATAAGCAGATCGGAGACTTGACGCTGATTTTTTTAAACCTTCAGCCAGACCCTCAATTATTATGGATGCTCATTGGGCTGTAGGACATGGAGGATTGCAGAAAACACTGGAGTTTTTGCAATCCCATACTTCTGGGAAAGCATGCATTACAACGTATTGGAAATGGTTAGCTGTTGCCATCAGTGTCAAGTGGAAATCCTTTCTGCAAGAAAACCACATACCAGCTAGTGAAACCATGGTTTGCATGGCACACCGTTTCCATTGATGTAGTGGGACCTCTGCCAACTAGCGCCAATCAATCCAAGTATATAATTGTTGCCATCAATCATTTGACCCAATGGGTGGAGGCCAGGGCTATTAGTGACTTGGGCGTGGTCACCACCACCAAGTTTATTATGGAGTGTGTTATACAGCAGCATGGCTGCCCACAGTTCATTCTGACAGATAATGGAACCAACTTCACTTTGCATATCCTGCCAAAGTTGAATGAGTTGATGGAGATTTGAAGGGTTTTGACCACCCCCTATCATCTGGAGTCAAATGGGATGGTGGAGCGAGTCAATGGAACCCTAGTGAACATACTCCACAAATTTGTTACAGATTGGCCCTCAGAATGGAGTGCCCTTCTGCTGACTGCTGTGTTTGCATATAATATCAGCTATCATTTGGCCACTGGTAAGAGCCCATTTCAACTACTGTATGGTTGACATCTGGCTCTGCCTGCCTTGCTCTATTCATGTGTAGAGGACACTGGTGGTGTGAATCCCCAGCAATATTTAAAGACACTTACAGATACATTGATCAAGCTGCAAATGGAAGCCTACTCCACCAGTTTGGCCAAGAAGATTTGCGATCAGGCAGCTGATCAGAAGTGACAGAGCAGACTTCCTGCTGTTTGCTGTGGGGGACCATGTTTTATTCCACTACCAGCACGGATTTGGGTGGAAAAACAAGCTCTCCAACATCTGAGCCAGCCCGTTCAAGATAATAAAGAAGACCAGCATAGATTTCTACACTATTAAGGAACCCACTGGGGGTCAGATTATCAACTGAGTCCACGCAAAGTTCCTCTGAGCATATAAACAATAAGAGCATATCATCCAGTCAAAGGGGGGTAATGTCATTGAGTTGATATGACTGGATGATATGCTACCCATATCAGCGGATTAGAGAGGAATCAAGATGAGTCTCGAGATTTACAAAAAGGGGTATATAAATATAATTGAGCAAAATGACAACCATTTGGCAAATTGAAAAGATTTATGCCGAGATTTGATAGGAATGAGAGTAATTCAAAAAGGGAAGAAGAATAGAAGACTACCAAGCTGAGGATGCATCCAGCTTGGGGAACCGAGGTATAAAGAGTCACACGGAAGATTAAAAAGAAAAAGGTCTTTTCCTGGGTGATAAGGAAGCGCAGATAAGTCTGCGATTTATATTAAAATAAAGGTCGAAATAAGGGGTGATAGCTCCATACATAGTTTAATGAGTTTTATTAAGAAGTCGGCGATCCTCATATTATCCAATTTGGTTGCTTAGTGGCTTATGCCCTGTGCAAACCAACTTGGCGGAATTGAGCCTAGACGCCAAGAACTAACATCTGTGATCAGTTATGTCTAAAACATTAGTCTATTTTCTAGAGTAGGGAGTTCTTTTTTAGTGGTGAGAAGAACAACAACTTCCATTAACATATTACATTTAATTCTCACTAATTAACATGTTTTTGTGCATCAAATATAAAAGCCTATTTTAATTTCTTTGATGCTATCAAAATTGTTATAGGAGCTATACTGTCCCAGCATAATAAAACATAGTATAATATTCCATCGCCTAACAAGCAATACATCATCTAAAGCTTAACACAATTATAGTGTAACAGAACGCAAATATGGGTGTTTAGATAGATATCAAACATATCTGTTCGTTATATAATACTTTCTCAGAATGTTACTGATAATGCATCCATGTGGTGGCTCCAACAAATTAAATAACTTTATGGGCCCCTGGTTTGTTGGCCTTACTACTTCATTTTATGATTTCTCTGTACTCTATCGCCCAGGCCTAATGTACCAAAAGTGGATTACTTGTCCAGATTACTTATCCTAAAAATAATTGCAAATGAGGAAGATTAACTCTACAGACTAATAAAACAACCTTATATATGGAAGGAGGGCCTATCTTGACACAAAATAGAGTTAAAAAATGATCGGTAATCAGTCAATTTTGTGATGGCCACCTCTACAAATTAGTGTCAAATCAATGGCTACCCTATATTCATCTCTCTGAATGAACTGATAACATTTTAGAATGGCATCTACAAGACGACTATGAGAGATAACAAGAAACCTAACAATGGCTCAAGTCTTAGTGATACTTGGAAGGGATATTCCTGATAATATATAATATATTATAGGGCTGCTTAGTATGCAAAAGCCAATTTGGCTCACTTTTCGCCCACAACACCAAGTGGTTTCTCCTTCTAAGCCTTTTCACATGATTATTAGTGTTATAAGCCCTCTACCTCAAGCATCTGATAGCCATTGATTCATCTTGCTGGCAGTCAATCATATTACTAAATGGATTGAGGTTACATCTCTTTATTCATCTTATGCTAAAGCTACCGCCTTATTCTTATATAATCATGCTGTCTTCTAACATGGTTATCATAACATAATTATCTTGTAAAAAGGACAAAGGCTTTTGTAGTCACAATGGTGAAAGAATTAACTGACTAATGAGATCCGCTTAAATGTTAGCACCCCTAATCATCCTTTAAACCAATGGGATGGTAGATTAGGTTAATGATACTTTAATCTCACTCTATTGAAGATAGCCTCATACAACCCTCTACAATGGCCCTAAAGTCTGCTAACGAAATTCTAGATTACCTAATTAGTTACATTCAAATCAAAAATATCTCCTTTCAGGCTTTTATATTAAAAGAACTAAAGACTACCCTCCAAAGTACGTTACATGTTAGACCATACTATAACCAAACCCTGAAGTTACTATGAAATCTTTTACTAAAAAAATTAATTGGCTTTAGGATCAGGGCTCAGATAATTATATATTATCACCTCATGAGGAAGAAATTTGTTCAATGAAAAACACGTCCCCCTACATAGCTTCTAGCTTAGAGATTAAGTCTTTTTTACCATCATTAGACAGGTGGAAGAGTTACCAATATAGCTTAACTTTGTTAGGACCTTACAATGTCGCTTTTGAAGAGGAAAAATGGACATTTGAAAAGTTAAGGTTACCCAGGGTATCATGGTGAATCGGGTGCATAGCAAATATTTACAAACCTTTACTCCGCTATACCAAGATCTAAGTTGGGGCATTGTTAGTATCTCAAACTGATTTAGAGAGTCAAGCACCTCTATCTGGTGAAAAATGAACCCCTGCTAGAGAATCGATCACCTTTTCTATCAGAGTTTGAACCTGTTTTAAAAAACAAAATCCTCTGCTTTAAAAATTATGGGATGCCCACCAAACCTGAGGAGAAAAAAGGGTTGAAGTTCTTGTCTCATAAATCCCTGACAATTCTACTAAAATAAAAGGTGCATTAACCCCACATAATTAGTCCCTAGAATATATTGAGTTTACTTCTCATAGGCATTTTTTGTTTATCACGCTAATATTTAGCTAAAATCAAGGATTTTTTTTTAGTACTAGATGGTCCAACCCGATAAAATCAAGGATTTTAATAAACTTAAAACGATTTTTACCTTTAATCTTTTATTTAAAAGATCCTTGAATTAGGTTCTTTTGGTTACCCTGAACTTTTACCTGGATGGTCAGACCCTTTTCTCCCATACCAACAGGTATCATTGTTCCTGATAGAGTACTTGGCTATTTGCATAGACAACAATATGCTGGTCTAGTCCAGATGGCTTACTAAATCTTTGGCTGACTTCCTCGCACAAAGTAGAACAAAACTTTATCTCCTATTCCAGAGTTTGGTAGTCTAAATATTGTTTGGCTATCTGCTTTATTCTTTGAATTTTTCACTCCAATGTATCATCTACTTCTTGTTATATCTTGATAAACTCAAAAGCTAACTTGTGTTGATAGTTATCAAGGGTAAGTTCTTGTGGCCTGCGTTGATACTGGGACTTTTAAGGTAGGTAAGGCTTTTTCTTGCTCGTAGAGCGCCATGAATGTTGACATGGATATACTCAGTGATGACTAAGTCTGTAAGCAAGCAGCGTGGAGGGTAATAGTTGGTCCCATTTTAACTTGTAGCTCATTGGTTTCTTATCAACTGCGACTTATAAAGTTGCCATTTATGCTTTATAACTTCTTTTAATGATGGGATCTAGGGTTACCAAACTGCTGTTTCACCCTAAAAAGTCCACTAATATTCATACCACTTATTAATGAAGTTCTTGCCATTGTTGGAGAGCAGAACTTAAGGGCATATGAGCCTTGTGATGAGTTGCCTGTATAGAATTAGCGTTGTTAATCCTGCGGTGTATATCTTTACTGCCTTGGACTTAAACCAATTTGGTGTAATGGTCTATTGCTTAAAAAAACTTAATCCATCTGAGCCTTTAGGTAGCTATCCAAGCACTTCAGTTGATAAGTTGTAAAAGGGTACTGTATGAGTATTGGTTGCTACACAAATCTCTACTCAAAAGATTTGAAACTTGCTCACATTACACACTGTTTTAAATCTTGAAGTAAAACTTTAAGCATAGATTTTCAATTTAATCATTCCTTGAGGCATGCCAATGCTTTTTGAATCTGCTATGCCTAACATTTTGTTGCTTTCATAACGAATTCCATAAGATTGCTAGTTCAGATGTTTGTATCATTTCCTTGAATCTACTTCACAAGACTCCAATCCATGATCTTGGTATCTTTGGAATTTTTTCTCAAGACTTTTTTCCTCTTCAGGCTCATATTTCCATTATCTCATGTAATCTCATTTTTTCATAAAATTGATCAATCTTATGTGCCTAAAAATGAAACACAAGAAATCTAGACAATCCATCCGCGTTCAGGTGTATCCCTCTTATACTGCGTATGATCTCAAAATAATACCCTTGTATTTGTACTGACTATCTTGAAAGCCTTCCATCAGGATCTTATATATCAGGAGCCAATGGAATGATACGCAATCCACGGCTACTTTAAAGTTTACTTTATATAAGTAGTGTTGAAAGTTTATCTGCCCTGATGACAGACAGGCATTCTCTCTCAGTAACCGTGTAGTTCTTCTCTGCCTGTATGAAAACCTTAAAGCATTATTTAATGAGATGGTCAATCCCATCTTCATTCTACAAGGCCAGTATTGCTCCAAGCACAACATTGCTAGCATTTGTATACAAGTAAAACGTCTTTTTAAAGTCCAGTATGTTGAATTTGTGTTTTATCAATATTTCCTTCACTCTTTGATGGTCTTAACCTGCTCTAGGCACAAATAAAGCTTTGATTCCTCAGTCAGGAGGTAGGTAAAAGGTGCAGCCAAGTCCCAAAATAGGGGATAATTTCCTGTAGTATCTCATCATTCCTAAGAGGACTTGAATATGAAGCATGCTTCTTAGTTGTTTCAATTCTACTATTGGTCAATCTTGTTTCCTGTGTTTAAAACATAGGGGTTAATCTCATTACTAAGAAATAATAAGATGCTTCTTTAGAAACAAACACTTGCTTTGTTTAAATTTCAGGTTGGATTCTTGTAATCTGGTGAAGACTTCACGTGGGTTCTTGAGATGGTTGGAAGGTGCAACTAAACTGGTGCTATTGTCCAGGTAATTAGAAAAAAACAATTTTAGCTCTTTAAATATATCGTCCTTAGAGCATGGGAATGTCTCAGGGCGTTTTAAAGCCCTTGTGGAATCCTCATATGCTTGAACAAACCCTGACTACTTATCATGGAATACTTATATATGATCCTCTAGTGACAACTCTATTTTCCATTAGCTACTGGCTAATTTCATCAAAGAGAAAAGCTTTAAGCCTTACAAGCGTTTTTAATTTTACTTTTTTGGGAGGGGATATGAGTTTTTTTTGGCAACCTTGATAAACAGATTTAATCCAGCACCATGTGGTGTGTTCCATACTTCTTTATGACTAGTAACAGAGGCGAAGCTCTTGGGTTCTTGCAGGTCATAGTAGGCCACATCATTAAATAATTTAAGCTCTTTTTCACTTGGTTTATCTCCTGCTTTCAACCATCTGTATGGTTTTAAATTAAAAAGTATAGATGATCCAGTATCAAATTAATGTACTTCTCTTTTAAATAGCCCATAGTCGTTTATCCCTATTGTTGGGATTTTTGCCCATATTACAGCTAGCTAGATTACCAGGAATCGCTAGGGGATAATTCCCTAATGCGAGGTGAACTGGAAATCAGTTGACCCTGATTTTCGGGGTAACTATGTTTGGGGGATTTTAGGTTATTCACCTGGTAAGATCTGTCGGGGATCAATCCAGACAAATGCTTAAGATCTCATCGGGCATAGTTGCCTTTGAAATAGGGGCATCTGATAGTTGATTAGCTATCAGGTGTACCAATTGGGATCAGTTTGGTTTCATCACCAATTGATTGGGAATGTATGGAGTAAGTTGTGAGGCGAGTGATGCCGCCTGCAAATAGTAAATTGATCAGCTGGTTCATGACCTGCCTTAATGGGTAACAAGTCTCATTACCTAAGCAAGTCGCTAGTCAAATATGGTTGGTTCACTTGGCTCAAGAGGAAAACGTTAGGAACACATTTTCAATTTCTTTCCATTTAGGTCTCAAGGATGTCCAATGATGGAATCATATCCAGGATGGGGAAGACTATCGCTGCCAAGATGAGGATGAATGATTCAATGTCAACGGCTGCTGTTTCTATTGAAGAGGTGTCAACTGAGAGTTGGGCGCCAAATCCCCCACTATAAATTCCCTAAAATTCACCAATAAAGTAAAAAGTTTTAAGTAGTAAAGGGTCAACCGAGTATACATTAGAAACACTAGCTTAGTACACTTTATCAGCTTTCATTTGTTCTATTCTTTCTCAGGGATATTATTGCTGTGTGCAATAGTTGGGAGCCTCTTTAAGAAAAAGAGTAAGGATCTGAGTGGAGATACAGAGAAGAAGTGGAATCAAATTGAGGATTGCTGCCAACTGTGTGTCAAACTGAAGAAACTGTCAACGAGAATCTAAGAGAAGATCAGGTTAGGTGGTATGAGGGAATGGATCTCTATTTTGAGATATCACAAGTATTTTGAGCAGAAACACTGGCCAAGCGTTGGGCTGAGATTTAGGACTTCCATTCAACTAAGGATATTTGTCATCATACTTTTATCATCTGATTATATCAACTATCATACAACGTAGACAAATTGCACAAAAACTGAACCTGTGCAAGTAATAATTTTATAGGGGTTATTTGCTGAAAAGTAGTCAATCCTTATAAATTTTTACAAAGTGGTGCTTACTACAGGGGGTATAGTTGAGAAGACCTAAGAAGGATGTTGCTTAAAGATGATTTAAGAAAACTATGGATGGAGTTAGCCATCATTAATCTGAATGCCCTAAACTCAGCGGATCATTGAGAATTTGCAGCCTTGGAAGAAAGAGTCACCAAGGTGGAGGAAGGGATCAATAATGTCACGAGTTTTAGGAATGAGTTACCTGTAAAAGTACCAACATTAAAGAAGAAAGAAGATGACTTAATTCGAGAAGTTTTATTTCTGAAAACAGAGCGTTAAGCGGATCATGTTCATTTGAGAAATTTCAGCACTGATATCAAGCGAATGATCAAACAGGTTAAGGAGCTAAAAACTCACAAATGTGATTGTGAGCCATATGCGGCAACCAATGCCAAAGAAAGAACTCATTGTATGATAATTGGGAAGTCGAATACCCTAAGAAACATGCCACCCATTTTTGCCACTATTTCAGTAATGATGCCCAAAATCACTCCCCAAGTGAGCTGAGTAGCCGAACCTAGAGAGGTGGCTAGAGAAACCTCAGAGGAATTCAAGACAACTCTAAAATTGCTGATATTCCATCAGGATAACGCTCCGCATTTTTCTGACTGTTTGATATGACTATGTATGGATATGGTGATTGTCAAAAGGCATTGACGGTGATGAATTGCCTAGACACCAATTGCCAAAACCTAGTAATGCCCCACCTGGAGGGGGATAGATGGTCATATGTGGAGGCCCAAGCAGCCATTACAAATGAGTTTGGGAGCCCAACATGCATGTCAAAGTGTAAACAAAAGTTTATGGGCATCCAATTCCATAAAGATGAATCTTTATCAAGCTTTACAGATTGTTTCTACCAGGAATCACAAATCCTGGTCAGAGCAAAGGTACTGGATGACTTCAATGCCAGAATTGCATTACAAGCGGCCCTTTGGTCCTATCATTATTTGCAACAAATGATGTCTTCCATGTTCACAATGGAAATTAACCTCTCAGATGGTAGATAATTTGAAAATCTTGGGAGCAACTTTTGATGCCCCAAACAAAAGTTTCAAATCCAACCCAGTATGTATTTCGAATCCCATGAAGGGGAATTAGGGTGCTAAAGAGAAAAACTGATCCTGTGCTAGTAATAAGTATATAGGGGTTGTTGGCTACAATTATTCAATCCCTTTAAATTTTTACAAAGTGGTGCTCACTACAGGGGTAGTTGAGTAGAAGAACTTAGAAATGATGTTATATGAAAAATGTTTCCAATTCTGAAAATAAGTTACTGATAAAAGTAACAATAATGAACACAGAACATGAAGTTGATCACATCCATTGGTGTTCACCCAGCTCTGAAGTGGAGCTCCGAGTGAAATGAATTGAAGATACTCAATATTCAGGAAAAGGACTTGTAGCCTAGATATGGAACTATCTAATGCTGCAAGAAAACCTGTTCCACCTGACATCTACCTGAGATGTAGAGGATAACTGGGGCCAACTCAGGTTGAAATTGGGTCTGCTTAAAATAGTCCCAAGGAACAGCAGGCAGATGAGTTATTCCAGAGAATAATTGACAGAGAAATCAGATTCAAGCCCCGAGAAATCCAAGGTGTTCTTCAAAAAGTGATGTAAAATACTGAGATCATGGATGGACAAGTTTTTAAGACAATTAACAGGAAGCGGTTACTATTACCAAAGCTATCAGAAAGAGCAGCTATTATTCAAGCCGCTCATAAGGTTATTGGGCATGGTGGCCTGATAAAAACGACAGACCATATTCACCAGTACTACTGGGAGTCAATCAACTATAATGTTACCAACTATCTAGCTTGTTGTGTAGAGTGCCAGCTGCACAAGCGACATAAGATACAACTGGATACTGACTGGTCCACCCTGGATTTGCCTGGCATACGGTATCAATCAATGTGATGGGACTGCTGACAATGAGCACAGGGGGAGTCAAGTGCATAATAATTGCAATCATCACGAGATGGGTTGAGATGAAGGCCCTGGCGAAAGTGAATGCTACCAGCACTGCGAAGTTCATCCTAAATTAAGTAGTATACCAACATGGATGCTCGCAGGTCCTTCTTAGCAACAATGGAACAAACTTCACATCTCATGTGATCCTGCAGTTAAATGAGATAACGGGGATCCAAGGAGTTGTGTCTGTATCCTACCAGCCGGAGACAAATGGACTGGTGGAATGAGTCAATGGAATGCTGGCCGTGACACTAGGGAAACTGGTTTCAGAAAGAACCTCCATGTGGGGAACGTACCTGAGTTAAGTGACATTCGCCTACAATATCAGTCATCATACAGCAATAGGAAAAACGCCGTTTGAATTGCTATATGGGAGGAAGGCTGAGTTGCCTCCAATTTTATATTTGGTGGTGGAATCAACATTGGGGATGAGTGCTGAGCAGTACCTGAACCAATTGCAAATATCCTGATTGAAATGCAATAGCAAGCACTTGATAGTATGTGAAGAAAAGGATATGAGCAAACTCAACGGACAATAAGAACTGACCGGCCTTATCATAATTAAATAAGTGAAAAAGTTGCCTATTGCGATATGCATGGTTTTGGGAGAAGAAAAAACTGGATGCGTTGTGGTTGGGTCCATTTGAGATTATTGCCAAGATGGAGATGGATGTCTACTCCATCAAGAACCTCTTGGATGGAAGAGTAGTAAATTGAGTCCATGCTAAGTATTTGAAGCGATGGATCGAAGAAAAAATAACAAAAAAGAGTTCCTGAAGGACCACTGAACTATTAAGTTGTTTATGTCCTAATGATTAGGTCAAGTCAAAAAAGGACTCTAACCATGGAAAACTGGTAGGTCTAAGGATACCTAGGATCCATTTTGGGAATAAAGATGGACCTCTGAACCAAAACAAGGTCACATCCCATGGAAAAAAATAAAAAAAGATGGACCTCTGAACTAAACAAGGTCACGTCCCAAGAAAAAAAGAAGAAAAAAATAAAAGATTGTTAAAGATATAGGGAAAAAATTATAAAACTGCATAGAAAAAACCGATATATTTATAAAATCTTTATTTTTTATTGATTATCCTCGATTTGTGTCATGGAAATGGCAGAAGAAGTTTAGACTGGCCTGCCAGTCAGGATGTGTGAACACCCAAAAAGAAAGCCAGAATGCCAGAGGCATTGTCAACCGTATGACTTGATATGGAGCGGGAAATGTGATACCACAAAGTGGTGGTGTAACAACAGGGTAAGGAGTGTTCCAAAGGCAAACCACACTAAACCCATTCCAAACTCAGCAGTTCTAACTGCAAGAGGTGGGATTACTGGGACAGTCTAAACGAGATTATTGGCTTGAGAGGCCAACTCATTGGGGGCAATAGTGTGATGGATTCTCTCTATCCATTGTTGTACATAGGGCCATAAGATCCCCATGTATTGTTGTCAGAAATTCATAAGAGCGGGGTTGTAAGACCAAAAGTGTCAGACTCGCTGGGCCCAATCGATGATAGAGGGAGCCATGGTGACCAAAAGAATTGGTAAAGCCCACCTGGAGTGCAGGGCAACGGACCACCAGGGAAATGCCATCTGGGATGCGGTCAGAATGGAAAAAAAAAAAATTTGATTTTTTTGGTAAAAATTTATTGGAAAAGGAAAGTAAGAGAATTGACTAACAATTTTCTCAGTGCCATGCAACTGATTAAATAGTGGTTGATTGGGTAGTGACAGGATGGGGTTGGGGCCCACAAATTCGTCCTAACCAGCAAATTGTTTGGGAATGGGGGGGTTTATTCTTTGGGAACTGACATTGCAAAATTCAATGGGCTGAGTCTCTGTCAGCTCAACCTCAATTGTCTGAACCAGGGCTCAACTATGTCTCCGATGATTAGCATGATGGCGTTTAGCCCAATGGGTGACAGGAATCCCCCAAGGCCATCCCTTATAGGGATGGGTCCATTTGGTTGGGAACGGGTTTGGGATGGCCAACCCACCCATGCTCAGTCATTTAACCATTCATTTGGTCAACAGCAGCACACTGGGTGCAACGCCCAAATTACTATCTGAGGGCTTCGAACCCCTGTCATAGCGCCCAATATTTGTTCAACTGGTTTGGAGATAGAATAAGAACCATCGGGCAATCTAGCCAATATCTCATTCTTCATGCTTTTACAGCCATTCAAATTTAAACATCAGCCAGATTGCCAGCCAAATTAAATCCGGCCAATTTCAATTCAGTAATCTCAGCACAGATTTCACTAATTCCCTGTAACAGTTCTGCTGAGGTAAGTGTGGGTATTGGGGGTGGGATCTGGAGCAGATGAGCTGTTACCCATTGCTTATCTACTACATGAGTGAGGTCGCCCTGAGTGATGAGAGGTACCGCTGTAAGTCTCAGGGAACATCCTTTGGCTCTCAATTAGGCCATCTTCCTGTTTCCAAATAAAAAGACACCAAAGAGGATGGCGGTACCCCTCATCACTTAGGGCGACCTCACTCACGTAGTAGATGAGCAATGGGTAACAAGTCCATCTTCAGATCCCACCCCCAATACCCACACTTACTTTGGCAGAACTGTTGCGGGAATTAGTGAAATCTGTGCCAAGTTTATCAATTTGAAATTGGTCAGATCTAATTCAGTTGGCAATCTGGCTGATGCACAAAATTTGAATGGCTGTAAAAGCACAAATGATGAGATATTGGCCGGATTGCCTGATGGTTCCAATTCAATCTCCAGACCAGTTGAACAAATATTGGGTGCTATTAACGTAAGTTTGAAGCCTTCAGATAGTAATTTGGGCGCTGCGCCTGATGTGCTGCTTTTGACTGAACGAACGGTTAAATGACCGAGCGTGGGTGGGTTGGCCATCCTGAACCCATTCCCAACCAAATGGACCCATCCCTATAAGGGATGGCCTTGGGGGATTCCCATCACCCATTGGGCCAAACGCCATCATGCTAATCGTCAGAAATGTAGTCAAGCCCTGGTTCAGATGTTTGAGGTCAAACTGACAGAGACTCAGCCTGCCGCCAAATTTTGTGATGTCTGCTCCCAAAGAATAAACCCCCCATTCCCTGACAATGCACCAGTCAGGCCAAATTTGTTGGGTCCCAATCCCATCCTGTCACTACCCAATTGACTACTATATAATAAGTTGCATGGCACTGAGAAAATTGTTGGTCAATTTTCTTACTTTCCTTTCCCAATAAAAATTTTTCCAGAAAAAAGTTTTAATATTTTTTATCTTCTGTCTTGATCACATCCCAGATGGCAATTCCCTGGTGGTTCATTGCCCCAAACTCCAGGTGGGCTCTACCAATACTTTTGGTCACCATGGCTCCCTCTATCGCCAATTGGGCCCAGCGAGTATGATACTTTTAGTCCTACAACCCTGATCTTGTTAATTTCCGATATCAATACATGGGGATCTTATGGCCCTACATACAACCTTGGATAGAGAGAATCCATCTCCATATCGCCCCTGATGAGTTGGCCGCTCAAACCAAGAATCTCGTCAAGACTATCCTAGCAATACCACCACATGCAGTGGGAACCACTGAGTTGGGAATGGGTTCAATGTGGTTTGCCGTTGGGATACTCCTTACCCTGTTATTATGCCACCACTTCGTGATATCACATTTCCTGGCTCCATATCAAGTCATACAGTCAGCAATGCCCCTGGCATTCTGGCTTGCTTTTTAAATGCTCACGCATCCTGACTGGCAGGCCAGTCTAAACTTTTTCTGCCGTTTCCATGACAACCGCCATTCTCTTTGGTGTCTTTTTATTTAGGAACGGGAAAATTACCCAATCAAGAGCCAAAGGACGTTCCCAAGACTTACAATTTGGGGGTAATTCTGATTATGTCACCTCTTGGGGGAGGGAGGATGGATCGCTGTAGGAATGAATAACCTGTCAAAATCTATTTGAGATTGGATGCTAGCGAGGGCTAAACATACACAAAACCAAGTTTGTTGAGCGGATGCAGAACCCTGCAAGAAAGTGACTATGGGAAGGGAAATTGAGATGTCATAAGAAGCCAATCGCAAAACCCCATAGTGGGGAGGGAAGCAGCAGTACAGGAAGAGGCAGTAAGAGAAAAACCCCAAGTAATCCCGATATGGTACTAGAGCTGGAAGATTAGTCTTGAGCGCTTGCTGATGGGCTTCATCAAGAACACTGGACATATGGTCCAGCAGCGAACAAGGGATACTAGATGGGGTTGCCAAATCATGCCCCCTTTTTAAGCCATCAGCGGAAGATACCAAAGGGATGTACCAGAAACGAGATAGTTGTGCAAGGAGCGAATGGAATCCTGCAAACAATGACTATGAGCTTCTCAGAAGCAGAAGCAGAAGGAGTGATGGAAGCTGGGAGAGGCTGGAAACTTCATGGCCCAACTTCAAAGTACTTGGCTGGCAAAGTAAAGACCATAAGCTGCAATATCCTGATCTAGGATATCTCAAGATCGGAATAATTAGGTGCTATGGATAAAGCCTAGGTGACTTGGGCCCTTAATTCTGCGTAGGGGAGTTCAAAATGAATGCTGTTGACAATGGTGAGTTTGGTAGCCAAGACAGCTGGTTTGTAGTATTGACCAAGTAAGAAAAGGAACTCCAGAAGAAGGTCCAACCCAGCAAGAAAGGAACAATCAAGAGTGAAGGGCATTATTTTAGGAGCATCAACAATGATGTTTGGCACATCTGCAAAAGGAGCCAAATTCAGAAGAGTTTTGAAATTCAACTTTGAAATTGATGACAGAGGAAGAATTGGCTGAGAGTTGTTCAAGATGATTGCTAGCCTAGTTTCAGAAGGGTTGGTTAACGTTTCTGGTAATTATACAGAAGGACTAGTCACTGGTGCCAGACTAGGCAATGAGTCCTGGAAGGACCGTAGAAGAGGTTCCGTCGCACAGCCTGACTCATCTGCTGAAAAGCTGGAGGTCTTGATCAGACAGACTATTCAGAAGCTGCTGGTACTGCAACTCGGAATTCAACATATGAGCTGGACAAGAGGGGGAATGTCAGACTTATATGATAGTCAACATTATGCACTATACAATCAATTAAGATCCAATTTTAAAGAAATTAATCTCAAAATTAATGGATAAGCTCTCCAGAGAAGAATTATGAATGACATGAGCCAAGAGGTTATGTTAAGAAGATAACAAGGGTGAACATAAGTAAGTATTCTTAATTGGACCATGAAACAAACATTGATGGCAAGAGTCTCCTGTCTAGGATGAGGAGAGAATCAGGAAATTAAGGACGCCAGACCAAGGATCCTCTATATGACAGCAGGTCATAAACCCTGATGGGGGAAACTGGATTCAAGAAAGAATATTGTCATGAGTAAATTGATCAGCCCGAAATGACAGTAGATCATGGGGACCACACTCTGAGTAGGCAGTAGCAAGGAGGAAGAGGAAGAGCGCCACATGTCGAAGGTCATCCTGAGCAGCATTGAGTATTGATAATCATATTCTAATTGAGCCAATGAAGTACTTGACTAAGTGTCTGAAGCAGTGTTCTCATGCCCTGGTCCTTTTCTCGCTGGAAATCTAGGCAAGAGGGGGATGCGTTGGGATTTTTGACCATATTCCCAGCCTGCTAGATTACCAGGAATCGCTAGGGGATAATTCCCTAAGGCAAAGTGAATTGGAAATTGGTTGGCCCAAATTTCAGAGTAACTACCTTCAGGTTTTTTTGGGATATTAAACTGATCATATCCATTGGGGATCAATCTGTATGAATACTTAAGGTCTTGTCGACAGAGTTGCCAATAAAATAGGGGCATCTGATAGTGATTAAATATCAGGTTTACCAATTAGGATTGGTCAGGTTTCATCACTGACTGATTGGAAATGAGTAGTGAGCTGCAAGGCGAGTGATGCCGCCTGCAACTAGCGAATCAATAAGTTGGTGCGTGACCTGCTTAATGGATAATAAGTCCTATCACCTAAGCAGATCGCTAGCCAAATATGGTTGGTTCGTTTGGCTTGAGAGGAAAATGTTGGGGACACTTTTTCCAACTCTTTCCATTTAGGTCTCAAGGATGTCCAATGACGGAATCATATCCAGGATGGGGAAGACCATCGCTGTCAAGATGAGGATGGGTGATTTAATGTCAACGGCTGCTGTTCATTGAAGAGGTGTCAACCAAGGGTTAGACAACTGAATCCCCACTAGAAATTCCCTAGAATTCACTCCTGATAAAAAACAGTATTTAGGAGAACATCATTTAGTAAAACAGACAGTACTAATATAGTTTTCATCCAGTATATTATTTAAGTAGTAAACTATCATCAGCTTTCCATTATCCTATTCATCTCAAGGATATTATTGCTGTGTGCGATAATTGGGAGATTCTTAGGTAAAAGAGTAAAGATTTGAGCGGGGATCTAGAGAAGAAGGAAAAACAATCAGGGATTGCTGTTACTATGTGTTGGACTGAAGAGACTGTCACTAGGGAATCTCTGAGTAGATTAGTTTAAATGGTACAAGGGAACGGATCCCTATTTTGAGACATCATAAGTACTTCAAGCAAAAATACTGGCTGAGCGTTAGGCTGAGATCTTGGACTTTTATTCAACTGCGGATAATAGTCGTCATACTATTATCAACCAATTATATCAACTTTATACAACGTGGACAAATTGCACAAAAACTGAACCTGTGCAAGTAATAAGTTTATAGGGGTTATTGGCCGAAAAGTAATCAATCCCTATAAATTTTTACGCCTATACAAAAGATGTCTTCAAGATCATCTAGAAGTTCGCCAGAATGCTTCTACTACTTGTCCACTACATTGCCAAAAAATGGTTAAAAAAATCTATAATGGCATGAAGTGCTTATTGGTGTCACAACTCAGTAACCTTACTCAGGAAACAACTTGTCACTTTTATAATCAAATTGGGTATTGATGATGTCCCAGAATGATGGTAAACTCACCTATTGTCGCTTAAATCAAAGAGCCCATTTAAGTCCCATGGCTCATGATCTTTGATCCCATCATGGCTGAAGACTTCATAATATACTTGGACAACTTCATCCTAATTAAAAGTGACATCATTCGCTGCTCACCAAATCATATCTCTACAGTCTAAACCAGGCTTAAGGGTAAACTTCTTCTTTTCAGGCCAGGGCTGGTATTTGCAAAACACTTATACTTAAGGTTGTTCTTTATGATTCAAATAGTTTATGTTCTTTCAACCAAAAATTTTCTATATTTTTCTTACTTGGCATCCAATTAAAGAACATAAGGGGAAATCAGTATTTAAGCATGTTCACTTTGCTGTTGATAAAGCCAATTTTCTCATCAAACTAAAGTAGGAATTGAGTTCCAATTAGGAAATCTTAGTGATTGTTGTCAAGAACTATCTCTGGAGCCATTAGAACCATTGTCCAAATGTAAAGACAAAGTGGGGTAGGGTCCTAAAGCGCATATATCTGTCCCATTTGTTCTGTACTTGCCGTTGCAATTTTGTCCAGCATAAACTTCAGTTTCATCATGAGTTTGAAAGACATGAGGCTGAATGGTGCTAGTGTTAAGAGCGGCTAAACTATCTCTTTGGTTCACAATATGACTTTTTTATATCCTTTAAAATAATTCTCAGTTGTAAGAACATTGGTGGCTGACTTCTAGAACTCCTCCAGAGCTTCTGACCTCTGCTTGGCACAGATGGCAGTACTCTCATCTGGTGTCTCATTGTTCTTAAAGGCATTAAAGACAAGCTGTCTTCTCACTTTAACAGTGTCAATGATTCTCATAGGTTGTGTGACCTGTGCCAAATTGGTAGTACTTGATCCATTTATAATTCTGCACCTATACCCTTGCAATACATCTGCAATGGTTGGTGCCCTAGTACATAGTATCCTGAACTAACTAATTTTTAGACTAGTAGCCATTCTTCTGAATACAGTATTATCCAATTCAATGAATCAGTAGGCTCGTCCTATCTCATAATATCCTTGTTCTTAGTAGCACTCATTGAATATAAACACCAAAATGTCCTAGTATATGACTCATATCACACTTGAGATCTCTTTGTGGTTGGCGTTCAACTGGTTCAGTATTCCCCTCTCTTGGCTCCTTACTCCAGTCCTGAGTGGCATAAACAGCCTTAATTGGTCTTTGAGGAGGGTGAATGGCAACCTTGGATTCCTTCTTGTAAGCTCCTACTAAATCAAGTTTGTGATTTCTTGATAACCTTCAATGACATCGCAGTTTTCAGTGCAAAGCCATGTGCATCATAAGAGCTAGATAATCTACAAAGAACTTAACAACAATGTCTTTGCAGTTGGTAGATTCATCACTAGAGTTGTCCACAAATGTTGCACTTTAAGATAATAAAGTAAACTGTTCTTTCTCTTGATTCGCCCACTTTTAAGTCAAATTGTAGTTTAAAATTTAGTAAAAACAGCTTCAATTGTTGTCGCCCTATTCAAGTTACCTTTGTCAATGCAATTATGCCTGATGCTCCCACGTGGGGAAGTGGTGCGCCACCTCCTAATTATTTCAGCCATTGCCAGAACATGCTTGAGCTGTCTTGGATAGCCCTCAAAATTCTTCAGGACGCTATGTCCCGCCTAAGGACTTAGCCTTACATCTTGCCCAAACCCAGGCAGTGCCACGTTGCCCCTTGTGCTCCCCCAGAGAAAATGTGATTTGGCCTTCAGGTCAAATATGGTAAGTTGTTTCCCTGTTCAGATAAAGCCATTATTAATTAGCTCAGACTGTTATGCAGCCTGCAGGCTTCATCAACTTCCATCCCTTCAAGGGTTTCTTTTGATCTCGGCTTCTCAAGTGAAGCTGATGCTGCAGTAGCAGCACCATCCCCCTGGTGTTCCAGGGCACCCCATCCCAACTACTTTTACCTGGTTGCCCACTGATACCACTCTTGTGGTACAGTTCATGGGCCTCCCTACTCACTTACCACACAAAACTCTACACAATGAAATTATTTTTAGATTATTGAAATATGGTTCTGATCTCATAATGCAATTCGTGGTTACCAATGGAGCCAACTGCCTCACAGGCCCCTACGCCTTTGTGACTATTTGTCCTGTATCAACATAAGTAGCCCTCTCAATAACCCCTTGCACCATTATCCCCTCTGCCCTAGACCATCCTTTTAGGCTTGAGTGGATGGATGGCGTACCATCTGCCCCACCTGTTTTGAACTGGACCATTAAAAACAACACTGCCCCTCCATCTCCCAAGCCACGGCCTCCACACCTGACTCTGTGCACAATGATCTCATAGCCAATCCAATTACGTTTTTCAAATGGAGAACTAATCTTCCCCACCTCCCCGCAAGGTGGTAGCTACAGCAACCATTGAATCAACTAACCAAAAATTACCTCAACGAACCTCTTCTCCTGAACCAACTGATCAGGAGTCAGAATGGACTCCAGTGAATTCTAAGTCCTCCTCCCAGCCACCCGCCACAGTTAACTCAAATGCAAATAACACAATCAAATTCAACCAAAATCCATGGGATTAATTGGTTGAGGTTGATGAATCAGTTTAGCTTATCTCTGAATCCAAATGGGCTGGGCCTCCTTTATTTAAATGATATGTAATACTGAATACACGACCCAATTTTCAAAGCGCGGTTATGTTCCTCGCCCTGATTCCACCCCATTTAAAAGTAATTATTAACTAGCTGAAGAGTCAGTTGCCTCCCCTGAATGTCGCCTAACCCTTAAAACCATTGAAAATTAATTTTCAGTACTGGCTGCGGGCCTACCACCTCCTATACTCCTTAATACAATGCTACCAAAACATAAAAAAGAACATCTCCGCTACCATCAGGTGGAAAATACAGCAGTTCAAAAAGTTGCGGCAGTTGCAAAGTTTGGTTCAAAGACCTGAATACCCTCAACAACCTTACAACCATTGCCACCCTACCTAAAGTATGTCTTGAGGCTGAAAAAGCCCTTGCAAACTACATTTCCGACCTCCTCGTTGCACACATTGAGTTGCTAGCACCTCATTGTTATCTCAATACCCCTTTCCATGATGCGCCCACACCAGTGCTCTCAGCTTTGTGCCGTTACATGTCCCCACCAGATGGGGAAGAAGAGTCTTCCAATCCCCCTTCACCATCCATCATGGTTTTATAGCAGTTTCCATTCCTGACTTGGTTGGTGTGCTTTGCTTTGATTTCATGTCAGCTTAAGTGGATCCATCTGTCTCGTTTCAATTTTATTAACAAGTTTTAGCTCTTTTAAGCATTGGTAATGTCCATCCCCTGATCAGCGCCCTCAATTAAAACAAGATAATAAAGAGATGTCTAGTTAGCAACGGATTCATTCTTCCCCATCTTCATTGAGAAAGACTTGCTTCATATTCGGGACTTTTTGTTTACTGCCATATTCAGACAAGAGTACCTTTGACTTCAAGCCATATTATTCCTGGTCATAAACTTGAACTGAGGATCTCCCAAGCCTCATAAATAATTTACCCTTGGACGTACCATGATTTCTGCAATCACTTGTGCCATCCATACTTCTATCATGCATTTGAAAGAAGGCAACACTTGTCTCTCATAAAGGAGTGAACATTGTCTTAAAGTAAGGCTTAAAATTAGGATCCTCCTCAACTGCTTCAGTATAAGTGCATGTAGTTGCTGTTGTCAGTTGAGTAGACAAGATTGGTGTCTCAAAGCGTGTTCCTTCTTTTTTTAGTACTAGATGGTCCCAGCGTGTTCCTTCTTTTAATGGTCTTAGATCTAAGAGTGGCCTAACTTGCAGTTGAAATATCAGGTCTTGTAATTTTAACCAAATTGTGTAAATGATATAATCATGTTGTTCTAGAAATTTTATATTTGTTCAGGGTATGTGTTGTAATTCGTTTAACCACACATCAGTTCCTAAAGCTTTATTTGTTAAAATCTATATCTAACTAATATTTGGATAAGGATTTTGATATGCTCTTAACAATCGGTATGGCACAATGCCTATATTTTTATATAGAGTTTATCACTTAATGATTTACTATTGATTAGATCCCTAAATCCCTGCTGACGCACTTCTTGTTCTAGAAAATTATTAGTTACTGACACTGTGGCCTCAATCATATAATCGCCTCCTATTTTAGTTCCATCAATATTCTTTTTGCCCCATGATGGTGTAAAAAATTGGTAATAAGGTTTCTTGTGGTAACTATGGCCAGCTGACAGTAAGTTAATTACATTGGAGTACGTTGATTCTTCTGGCATTTATATCTTACGTCAAAAATTCTCCAAGTCCTATTCACTTGCTTTCATGGCTTAATTGGGATATTACATCAGTAATTTACCAATCTTAAGGCTGCTTAATAACCACAAAATGCATCAATGAGAGCTTTGGTAGCAAAAGTAACTCTTTCTGCTAAGCATCACTTTTTGAAAATCAATTCAGCCTTAAAATTTTGCTCCACTAAAGAGCTTTACGAAAACTATTAGCAAATATGGCGGGAAACCCCGCAAAAGAACCTGCGGGGTTGGCCAAACGAGCCAGCACCACCCCAAACGAGGCAACCCTCAGTTACCCACCTCAGGGTCAACCAGAATCACCCGCTCTCAAGCAGCAGCCGTGAAAGCAGGCACCACCCCCCAACCTGGAGCTACTTCAACTAGCGCCAGTTCACCTGATCGCACTTCTGCAACCTGCATGCCCAACAGCTCTGCGTGCGCTGCGTCCCACTAACCTGCTGGGCCCCCTCCAACCAAGGAGGCCATCACCCACGCTGTTTTAATGGCGTCTGCTCAGTTGAATGCAACTCAGCCCATCCAGACATTCACCTCCCCCATTGTGTCAGCTAATTCAGCCCCATTTATTATTGCTGACGCCGTGTTTCTGGCTCCCCCTATGAGGGGCGATACCCAGCTACCTGGCCCCCAAACCCTTAGATGTAAGGTTGGATTAGCCACACATTCTGGTTCACTAAGCACCAAATTAAGACAATCTTCTCTTCCCAATGTGGATTCAAATGGTTCGGATTTTGGAACTTCACACCAGTTCCAATCTCACCCGTCCCATTTAAACCCCGTAATTGGCAATTCTCAAGTCAGCACTTTATCTCCATATGCTGAAAACGACCAATTCACCAATCAGCCAGTGAGTTTTGCCCACGAAATCACAGCAAATACTCGGGCTGAATTCACCCAAATAGATTGGGATGGTGACGAAACATCGCCCTCCTCACAATTGGCTGGAGTCAATTCCGATCTGGATGGGCCTCCCCGATTTAGAGAGGCCCAACAATCCGCCCCTCAATTCAATATGATGCCAGCAACTGCTGTAACGTTCCAGCAACAGGGGAACTCCGCAAACTTGTCCAAACCACCAGCTCGCATTCAACCCACAATTGCAGCCCAAAGCAAACACAAACGTACCAAAGGAGCCACTGGAGCGTGGAAAACACCTCTGGCACCAACGCTACCCAAAGCTGATCCCCGTGAAGTGGCGTTTATTGCTGATGTTAAGAAGAAATGGGCCGAAACTAGAGCGCAAAAAGCTCTACCTCGCTCAACCCTCTCCTATGCAATTCGCCTTTATTATGGGCATAACCCTGTTGAATTTTATATGGAGGATTACTTATCATACTTTGCACCGATCGCGGAGACATTCCTAATTAACATCACCATCCATGAATCAGTGGATGGCCACTACATCGATGTGGGCTTCACTGAAGCTGCCCTTGCTGACCATGCTGCCACCCTCCAGGTCAATATTCCGCGTGGATCTCTTCACATCTCCCACACACGCTCTCACCTGGAGAAAATTTCATGGGTTACTTTTTCCAACCTACCAACGACTGTTGATCCTGAGTCTCTTAAACTGGCGCTCCATCGTGGTTTAATGGAGTTTAGGTCTGTTCTTTCAGTGGACTTTAGCGTCCCCTCTTACTATGCCCTCACTCAAAGAGCTCGCACTGCTAGGGCGTCGTTCATCCCCTCCCCCACTGTATCCCACAACATTGAGGTTAACCCTCATGTGTCGGTAGTTGGGGCATGCCCTGAGATCTTTTTTGTCGACCCTGATCAGGCGCGCCCCCGGTGTTCATGGTGTAACACCCTTGGACACCTGTATAGTGGCTGCACAGCTCAAAAACAAGCCCTCTTAGCCACCACCCAGGGGCCTAAACCAGTCCAAAACGATCCCACGTGGCCGCAGCAGCAATTCCACAACCCACACAATGGGTTCCCGTTCAAGACCTGTCTCCTGATGCCTTACGCCTAGCAGTTGAAACAGCTAACCCCACTTTTGGTACGGGATACCTTCGCGCTCATGCCCCCCTTCCAGTAGGCACCCCCTCCAATCTCCCAGAGTCAAATACCTCTCTCACCAAGCGCAAGGCATCTCCCACAGGGCGCCCCTCGTCAGCCACCCCCACTCAGAGCTCCGCGGCCCCCCCACCAACCTCAACCAGCTATTTATCACATCAACCCTCAGCTCCCAATGGAGCTATGCCCACCAGCATGGACTGGCAACCCGCGGCCTGCAGTAGAAGTGCCACCTCAAAGAGTCCTACCCCAACCCCACAGTCCATTTCACGCGGCTCCTTTGCAGTGTTGGAGGAAGTTAATATAAACTCAGACTCATCAAATGGGGGCACCGCGGAGGTCGCCATTAAGCACCCTCAGGTCCTTCCCCTGCAACGGAGCAGGCGCAGCATCCTAGGCTGGCTTACTGGGTCCTCCGCCCCCACCCTCTCCTTCCCCTCAGAACCCTCGACGCTCCTCACGGATTGTAGCTAATAGTCAAGCTAAAGGACTCAAAACTTGCCGCCTCACAGTAGCAGGTTTAAGCGCTGGCAACCCCCCAGGACATGGAGGGGAACAGCTATGAGTCCCCACGGCAGCACACTGGCCCTGCAATCCATCAACGCGAATGGGTTGCGGGACTTTAAGCGGAGATCCCACCTCCTCCGCAACTTCAGGTCAGCTTAAATTGACATCGCTGCTGTCCAGGAGCCCCATATCCTCCCCCACTAACAATCTGCATGGAATGAACAGTTTAGAGGCAACTCCTTCTGAACAAACCATGCCGCCCTTATTGTTTTGAATCCCCAGGTTAAAACCCATTCTTTTTTACAATATCTAGGTGGCCGCCTCATACTGGCCAAACTCACCACTCCTGACTTCTCTTTCTTCGCTGCAAGCATCTACCTGCCTAATGCAGGTCAGGGCAAAACTGGCTTCTGGAAGAGCTCGTCCAACATAATCACCCAGGGAATACATTCCTCTTGGGAGATTTCAACAGAACCATAAGTCGCGTCCATGACTCCACCCCCTGCAGCAAAGGAACGCCCAGGATCAAGTCGCCTCTAGGATTTCCTTAGCCTGAGTGGCTTTTTAGATGCGCTTCCACCCTCCGCGTCTGGCCTAGGTTGCATGACTAGGATCCAAGATGGTGGAGGAGCTTTCCAGTCAGCGTCATGCATAGATATGGCACTGATTGGCCCCCTGCTAATTGGCCGCGTCTCCTCTCCCATCTCTCGTGACAACCATCTGAGTAATCACAAGTCACTCACCGTTGTCCTCACCACCACACTTAGACCGTCGCGTAGGTTCTGGCCTAGGGTTGCCCCAGCTCTTCTCAACAACCCTTCACTAAGGAGAAGCTGTCTATGACCATCCGGGAGACTCTCACCTCTCCCTCACCCCACCTGCTTGACCACAAGGCTAGATGGGCGGTGACTAAGGAGGGCATCACCCGCGTTGCTTACAACTGTGCCATAGCCCAGATGACCGCAGCTCGCGCCAGAGTCAAAAGGAGGAAGACAGAATCAGACATCTAGAGCGAAACTGCCAGCCTTCGCCCTCTCCCAGATGGTTGGAAGACTGAGAAACGGCGCAGGAAGCACTCCGCTTGGAGCTCACACTGCAGGAAGAATGGGCAGCAAGCTTTACAAAATCTCGTTACTATGATCAATGGGAACGCCCCACCCGCTTCTTCTTTCAGAAACAGAAAGCCCGGTCAACAGCGCAGGATATTACTGCACTAAAGATTGGCACTACAACTACTTCGGATAAGGAGGAAATTACGCAGGAACTACACCGCTTCTACTCCAGCCTCTTCCATGCCACCCAGATGGACCCATCTGACATCCAAAACTTCCTGTGGCGGGCTCCAGAGCCGCCCATTGACCCACGGGCTGATGAGGCTCTACTGGCGCCTATTTCCATCCAGGAGGTGATGGAAACCCTTCTGAAATCCCCACGGCTTAAAGCCCAGGCCCAGATGAAATACCATTTGAGATGTACCTTCTGGAACCTGCGGTGATAGCCAGAACCCTCCGGGACCTCTTCGCTGCACTTTTGGTGAATGGCGAGGTCCTTTCCAACTCCAGAGGCTCAATCACGACCCTCATTCACAAGAAGTCAGACCGTGAGAACCTGGCGAACTGGCGCCCCATAGAGTTGATCAACACAGACCACAAGCTCTTCACGAAGCTTCTGGCCAACCGCATCACCAAATGGGTGTCACCTCGCCTATCCCCATCCCAGCACGGTTTTATTCCGGGGAGGTCGTTATGGGACAACTATAATGACCTTCACGTGACTTTGACTGCTAACTCTCGTAAGGTGAATGGCTTTGTGACTCTCCTGGATATGGAGAAAGCATATGATCGGGTGGCCTAGAAGTATATTGATGCTTATCCTGGCCCGCTTCCATATCCCCCCCGCAGCTAGGCGCTGGATATCAGCGCTCTATGACAAGCTCCACACAAGAGTCCTGGCGCCAATGGGTTTTACAGTGGCAGTACCAGTTGGACAAGGTCTCCAGCATTGGGACCCACTGAGCCCTATCCTTTTTAACATCACCCTCGACCCCCTCTTGGCTTCCTTACAGGACAAGCTAACAGGGATTCTGGTCCCAGGTAAAGCCCCCACCCGCACCATGGCATTTGCAGATGACACCTCCATTGCATTTGGCTGCCCTGGGGATGTTGCCCTCGCTGCTGTGACCATTGAGAGGTACACCAAGGCGTCCAACGCCATGGTCAACACCTCCAAGACAACAGTTGTACAGGTTGGCTCCCCCACCTTCCCCCCACCATTTGGTATTGAATGTGTGCGCGGTACCTTCCATCACCTGGACGTTAATATCAACCAACAAGGAGTTGCGCTAAAAGACAATGAGGACTTTCTCCTCACAGCCGTTAACTCCAGGATTGCCAGCTGGAACTGGCGGCACATCACCTCCAGGGTCGAGCTCTGATGGCCAATGTGTTCCTCCTCTCCAAAGTCTGGTTCCTAGCGCACGTCTGCCCATTCACAGATGCCTTTTATACGCGGCTCAATGTACTCCTCCGCTGTTGGATCTGAGGCTCAAACCATCCACTAATGGCCCTCTCAACCATTGCCCGACCCTGCAATGAAGGGGGCCTAGGGCTTCTGGACACGCGATCCCACGCTACCACAATCTTCCTGAAGTTCCTATGGCCGATTGTCTGCTGGGACGCGACCCCCATGCCCCAATGGGCGCCCGCCTTCCGCCAGTCAGTGTCAGCAGCTCTGGGTCTTCCTAGAGCATCTCTGACCTCATTAGGGGAGTGGCTCACAAACCACCCAGGCCATCGCCTAAAACCATCCTCATCCCCCTACTGGAACCAGGCTCTCCTTGCCCTGAAACGAGTAGGCGCGCGGATCCACCATGCCTTCCCATACAGAAGGGAAGGCCCTGGCCTCAGCCCCCGTCGCCATGCAATTGTGCACAATGGACAAGTTGTCACAACTCGCCTCAACCCTCAAGATCGTCCTCCCATCCGCCCAAGACTCCTTGAGCTCCTCCCTCCCTCCGTGAGATTCGACCTTAAGGAATTGTGGAAGGACGTCTATCACCCCATCCTGTCAGCAAAGGTGTCCAACACCCTATGGAGTGTGCTCCACTGTTCATACAGGATAGGGGACCGGACTGGCCCTACCTTCCAGCACCAAAGCTGCCCCCGCTGTGCAGAGCCTATTGACTCCCACCTCCATCGTTTTTTCACCTGTCCAGGTATCGCCACATTTTGGCCAAGGGCCCGCGCGCTCCTCCATGCTCAGCCCTGGTCTGGACACCCTGTGCAAGACCTCATGTTCAAGCAGACGTTGCCTGGTTGCCACCAACCCCTCCATGTCCTCGCCTATGCCACAGCCATCTGGACCATCCATAACTCCTTCCTTCGTGCTGCCTTTGACCAGCAGGTGTGGACCCTTCCACACATGATCACCCGCTTTCAGGTAATTTTGAGATGGCCCTGAAGGTCTGCACTATGTCGCCAACCCTCCCCCGCTCAGTTGTCACTGCAGCACGGCTCTGGCGCGCAAACCCCACTCCCTTTCTCGATGCCTCCTCCTTCCCCTTCCCTCGCCTCAGGCTCTTAGGAGCTCAGGCGTAATTCAATAAACATCGATGAATCCCCCTCATGTTGGGACCATCTAGTACTAAAATGAAAGAGAGCTTTGGTAGCGAAACATATTTGAGTGAGATTTCCAAAAGAAAGAGGGACTTTTTTCCCTAAGTAGAGAATTTTTAGTCTACCATATAGTTATAATAGTGGGCCTTGAGCTACTGGCAGTACCAGATACTAGGATGCGCTTCTATATTTTATAAATAAGCATCCTATTATTAATAAAAACGGTAATTGTTGTTGTTAAAGTTTCCCAGAGCTGTCTTCATATAGTATCTACTGAATTATATGTGTTGACCTGCGCATCTGTTATATGACGCCTAAGAGCAAAATACAACAGTATGTATGTTCAATTTATCTCATTCTTAAGTACTATGATCTAAACATCATTTTACTTTAAGATGGATATAATTTTCTTTACATTTAGGCTCAACAAACTAATGGAGTAACAGAAAAACAAGTCCTTCTGGCTGTCTCCTTGACTTTTTCAAGCTTTTTTGAAGCTCATATAACTCTTGCACCATAGTTTTAAGTCTTTCTGTGGCTCATGAGGCTAAAGCAACGGAAATCATTCCTTGACTACTGGAATGAAGAAAGTCAAAAAAACACCAGGAAAAGTTGCGGGTAACTTATAAGCCATGTATGTAGTTGAACAACCCCTTTTATAGATATCATCAGCCCAAGAAAATTGCCATCTAGTTAGGATGACGTCATACAATATTTTTAATGCTCAACGGCCAGAGTGAATTATTGAATGAAGATGACAAAGCCGCATCCAAGTAATATAAAATTTGACCCCCTTTTCTATCTTTTTGGGGATAAGTTATCTGCAATCAGTCAATGATGACAAAATGACCCAACTAATTACACCAATCTAGATGATTGAACCTGCCAATCAAATATTGCCAAAAGCATTAATAACCCAATATTGAGAGTCACTAAAAATATGATGTGAGGCGCATTGAAGTAGAGCCATTGATTGAGACTGTAGCTGATTATAATATTACCAAATTGTGGAAAGAAGAAATACACTAAGATGGAACTACAGCCCAAAATCCAGAAGCAGGGACTGAAAAATGGCCCTAGGAGCTCTTGGATCAGTGAAAACTACCAAGAGACAGAGCACGCAGATATGAAAATCAAACCAAATGGATGCTGCTACTAAAGCGGAAATCAGACGCCAACTTACCAGGGGATTATGAAGACCCCAAAAATTGAAACCTCTTGATAGTAATTATTTTACAATATCCATTTATACTTTACCCTAATTTTTTGAAGTAGTATTAAAATACTTTAATTTTTATTTTATTAAGACTCCATTACACAGAGCTCAATTTATCCCTTTTGTTTATCTTATATTGGTTTAAGTGGTATAATCACAAGTAAATATCTGGGAATAGCGTATGAATAGAATACAGTAACCAAAAGATCTGCTCTAGAAGAACAGGAAACTTATTTTCATGGATACTTTGGACTGAGCTTCCAAGGAGAGGTTAGATAGGACTCCATTGTGTCAAGAACCAACTTAATAGAGAATATATGATCTATAGTGTCCATAAGAGTTTTTCTATGAGCACAAGCAGCTTTGTTAAGAAATTGATGCTACATTAGGTAGCGTCAGTAGAGGATTTACACAATGAGGATAATTATGTCCCTTCAGAAGGTTGCCTAGTGTCTTATATCCGTGTGTAAAAGAGCCCCTAAGCAGAAAGTCAGCCTCACAAGTTAAGTGAGCTAGGGCCAATAAGCTGACTGTGGAACTCACTTCAGTGTTACTTCATAAGACCATAGTGAAGATCATGAGATTCCTCATGAGAAGTTTGATGAAGCAGATATGAAAGTGTACTACAGTAAGACTCCTCAGAACTCATGGCAAGGGAGGAAGGAATTATCCATGAGAGGCTCCGCACCTTAAAATTAGATATGTTAGACTTTCAAAAGCAACATGAGCGCGTCAATAAGACCACTAGAAGAGCATGTATTGCCTCTATTCCAAGATTGAGAGGTCCTTATTTAATAGTGAAGCTTGAATCCGTCCTTAAGGAGATGGAAGTTTGAATTCTGTTCCTTGAGAACTAAGGGAATATTGCTGAGAAGAGCTAGCTTATTATTCATTTAGATTGAACCAAAAACTAAGGCTGGGGGTGGAAGGTGAGTTGGTAAGGGCGTACAGCTACCAACCTGAAGGTTGCGGGTTTGATTCCAGCCCTTCGCACATCAATCAGGGTGCCAGCCAAAGGAAGCTGTTGGCGGTTAGTAGGTCTAATAACACGAAAACCTTACCCATGACATAACCAGAAAAATTTGAGTCCTGATCCGGAGGGAAAAACTTTCTTTGATGGAGTTGACCCTGTTCAGGTTTCATGTCATTTCTTTTTTTAGTACTAGATGGTCCCAACCTGAGGGGGATTCATCGATGTTTATTGAATTACGCCTGGGCTCCTAAGAGCCTGAGGCGAGGGAAGGGAGGGAGGAGGCATCGAGAAAGGGAGGGGGTTTGCGCGCCAGAGCCGTGCTGCAGTGACAACTGAGCGGGGGAGGGTTGGCGACATAGTGCAGACCTACAGGGCCATCTCAAAGTGTACCTGAAAGTGGGTGATCATGTGTGGAAGGGTCCACACCTGCTGGTCAAAGGCAGCACGAAGGAAGGAGTTATGGATGGTCCAGATGGCTGTGGCATAGGCGAGGACACGGAGGGGTCAGTGGTAACCAGGCAATGTCTGCTCGAACATGAGGTCTTGCACAGGGTGTCCAGACCGGGCTGAGCATGGAGGAGCGCGCGGGCCTTTGGCCAAAATGCGGCGACACCTGGACAGGTGAAAAAACGATGGAGGTGGGAGTCAATAGGCTCTGCACAGCGGGGGCAGCTTTGGTGTTGGAAGGTAGGGCCAGTCCGGTCCCCTGTCCTGTATGAACAGTGAAGCACCCTCCATAAGGTGTTGGACACCTTTGCTGACAGGATGGGGTGATAGACGTCCTTCCACAATTCCTTAAGGTCAAATCATACGGAGGGAGGGAGGAGCTCAAGGAGTCTTGGGCGGATGGGAGGACGATCTTGGGGGTTGAGGCGAGTTGTGACAACTTGTCCATTGTGCACAATTGCATGGCGACGTGGGCTGAGGCCAGGGCAGTCCCTTCTGTATGGGAAGGCATGGTGATACCGCGCGCCTACTCGTTTCAGGGTAAGGAGAGCCTGGTTCCAGTAGGGGGATGAGGATGGTTTTAGGCGATGGCCTGGGTGGTTTGTGAGCCACTCCCCTAATGAGGTCAGAGATGCTCTAGGAAGACCCAGAGCTGCTGACACTGACTGGCGGAGGGCGGGCGCCCATTGGGGCATGGGGGTCGCGTCCCAGCAGACAATCGGCCATAGGAACTTCAGGAAGATTGTGGTAGCGTGGGATCGCGTGTCCAGAAGCCCTAGGCCCCCTTCATTGCAGGGTCGGGCAATGGTTGAGAGGGCCATTAGTGGATGGTTTGAGCCTCAGATCCAACAGCGGAGGAGTACATTGAGCCGCGTATAAAAGGCATCTGTGAATGGGCAGACGTGCGCTAGGAACCAGACTTTGGAGAGGAGGAACACATTGGCCAATAGAGCTCAACCCTGGGGGTGATGTGCCGCCGGTTCCAGCTTGCAATCCTGGAGTTAACTGCTGCAAGGAGCAAGTCCTCATTGTCTTTTAGCGCAACTCCTTGTTGGTTGGTGAGAACTCCCAGGTGACGGAAGGTACCGCGCTCAGGTTCAATACCAAATGGTGGGGGGAAGGTGGGGGAGCCGACCTGTACAACTGTTGTCTTGGAGGTGTTGACCATGGCGTTGGACGCCTTGGTGTACCTCTCAATGGTCACAGCAGCGAGGGCAACATCCCCAGGGCAGCCAAATGCAATGGCAGCGTCATCTGCAAATGCCATGGCGCGTGTGGGGGCTTTACCTTGGACCAGAATCCCTGTTAGCTTGTCCTGTAAGGAGGCCAAGAGGGGGTCAAGGGTGATGTTAAAAAGGATAGGGCTCAGGGGGTCCCCTGGCCGGAGACCTTGTCCAACTGGTACTGCCACTGTAAAACCCATTGGCGCCAGGACTCTGGTGTGGAGCTGGTCATAGAGCGCTGATATCCAGTGCCTATCTGAGGGTGGGAGATGGAAGCGGGCCAGGGAAGCATCAATATACTTCCAGGCTACCCGATCATATGCTTTCTCCATATCCAGGAGAGTCACAAAGCCATTCACCTTACGAGAGTTAGCAGTCAAAGTCACGTGAAGGTCATTATAGTTGTCCCATAAAGACCTCCCCGGAATAAAACCGTGCTGGGATGGGGAGAGGCGAGGTGACACCCATTTGGTGATGCGGTTGGCCAGAAGCTTCGTGAAGAGCTTGTGGTCTGTGTTGATCAACGCTATGGGGCGCCAGTTCGTCAGGTTCTCACGGTCTGACTTCTTGTGAATGACGGTCGTGATTGAGCCTCTGGAGTCGGGGAGGACCTCGCCATTCACCCAGAGTGCAGCGAAGAGGTCGCGGAGGGTTCTGGCTATCACTGCAGGTTCCAGAAGGTACACCTCGAAAGGGTATTCCGTCTGGGCCTGGGGCTTTAAGCCGTGGGGATTTCAGAAGGGTTTCCATCACCTCCTGGATAGAAATAGGCGCCAGTAGAGCCTCATCAGCCCGTGGGTCAATGGGCGGCTCTGGAGCCCGCTACAGGAAGTCTTGGATGTCCGATGGGTCCACCTGGGTGGCATTGAAGAGGCTGGAGTAGAAGCGGTGTAGTTCCTGCGTGATTTCCTCCTTATCCGAAGTGGTTGTAGTGCCAATCTTCAGTGCAGTAATATCCTGCGCTGTTGACCGGGCTTTCTGTTTCTGAAAGAAGAAGCGGGTGGGGCGTTCCCATTGAGCATAGTAACGAGATGTTGTAAAGTTTGCTGCCCGTTCTTCCTGCAGTGTGAGCTCCAAGCGGAGTGCTTCCTGCGCCGCTTCCCAGTCTTCCAACCATCTGGGAGAGGGCGAAGGCTGGCAGTTTCGCTCTAGATGTCTGATTCTGGTTTCCGCCCTTTTGACTCTGGCGCGAGCTGCAGTCATCTGGGCTTTGGCACAGTTGTAAGCAACGCGGGTGATGCCCTCCTTGGTCACCGCCCATTTAGCCTTGTGGTCAAGCAGGTGGGGTAGGGGGAGGTGAGAGTCTCCTGGATGGTCATAGACAGCTTCTCCTTAGTGAAGGGGTTGTTGAGAAGAGCTGGGGCAACCCTGGGCCAGAACCTACGCGACGGTCTAAGTGTGGTGGTGAGGATAACGGTGAGTGACCTGTGATCACTCAGATGTTTGTCACGAGAGATGGGAGAGGAGACGCGTCCAATTAGCAGGGGGCCAATCAGTGCCATATCTATGCGTGACGCTGACTGGAAAGCTCCTCCATCATACTGGATCCTAGTCATGCAACCTAGGCCAGACGCGGAGGGTGGAAGCGCATCTATAAAGCCACTCAGGCGAAGGAAATACTGGAGGCGACTTGATCCAGGGCGTTCCTTTGCTGCAGGGGGTAAGAGTCACGGACGCGACTTATGGTTGTGTTGAAATCTCCTAAGAGGACTGTATTTCGTGGGAGATTGAGTTGGAGGAGCTCTTCCAAGAGCCGCTTTTGCTCCTGACCTGCATTAGGCAGGTAGATGCTTGCAGCGAAGAAGGAGAAGTCAGGAGTGGTGAGTTTGGCCAGTATGAGGCGGCCACCTAGATATTGTGAAATAAAATGGGTTTTAACCTGGAAATTCAAAACAATAAGGGCGGCATGGTTTGTCCAGAAGGAGTTGCCTCCAAACTGTTCATTCCATGCAGATTGTTCGTGGGGGAGGATATGGGGCTCCTGGACAGCAGCGATGTCAATTTGTGCTGATCTGAAGTTTCGGAGGAGGCGGGCTCTCCGCTTAAAGTCCCGCAACCCATTTGCGTTGATGGATTGCAGGGCCAGGGTGCTGCCATGGGGACTCATAGCTGTTCCCCTCCATGTCCTGGGGGTTGCCAGCGCTTAAACCTGCTGCTGTGAGGCGGCTAGTTTTGAGTCCTTTAGCTTGACTATTAGCTGCAATCCGTTAGGAGCGTCGAGGGTTCTGAGGGGAAGGAGAGGGTGGGGGGGCGGAGGACCCAGTAAGCCAGCCTAAGATGCTGCCCCCGCTCCGTTGCAGGGGAAGGACCTGAGGGTGCTCAATGGTGACCTCCGCGGTGTCCCCATTTGATGTGTCTGAGTCCATATTCACTTCCTCCAACACTGTAAAGGATCCGCGCGAAATGGACTGTGGGGTTGGGGTAGGACTCTTTAAGGTGGCACTTCTACCGCAGGCCGCGAGTTGACAGTCCATGCTGGTGGGCATAGCTCCATTGGGAGCTGAGGGTTGATGCGATAAATCGCTGGTGGAGGTTGGTGGGGGTGCCGCGGAGCCCTGAGTGGGGGTGGCTGACGAGGGGCACCCTGTGGGAGATGCCTTGCGCTTGGTGAGAGAGGGAGTTGACTCTGGGAGATTGGAGGGGGTGCCCATTGGAAGGGGGGCATGAGCGCGAAGGTATCCCATACCAATAGTGGGGTTAGCTGTTTCAACTGCTAGGCGTAAGGCCTCAGGGGACAGGTCTTGAACGTGAACCCATTGTGTGGGCTGTGGAATTGCTGCTGCAGCCACGTGGGATCGTTTTTGGCCTGGTTTAGGCCCCTGGGTGGTGGCTAAGAGGGCTTGTTTTCTAGCTGTGCAGCCACTATACAAGTGTCCAAGGGCGTTACACCATGAACACCGGGGGCGCGCCTGATCAGGGTCGACAAAAAAGATCTCAGGGCATGCCCCAACTACCGCCACACGAGGAATAACCTCAATGTTGCGGGATACAGTGGGGGAGGGGATGAACGACGCCCTAGCAGTGCGAGCTCTTTGAGTGGGAGCATAGTAAGAGGGGACGCTAAAGTCCACTGAAAGAACAGACCCAAACTCCATTAAACCACGATGGAGTGCCAGTTTAAGAGACTCAGGATCAACAGTCGTTGGTAGGTTGGAAAAAGTAACCCATGAAATTTTCTCCAGGTGAGAGCGTGTGCGGGAGATGCAAAGAGATCCGCGTGGTATAATGACCTGGAGGGTGGCAGCATGGTCAGCAAGGGCAGCTTCAGTGAAGCCCACATCGTTGTAGTGGCCCTCCACTGATTCATGGATGGTGGTGTTAATAGGGAATGTCTCCGCAATCGCTGCAAAGTATGAGAAGTAATCCTCTGTATAGAATTCAACATGGTTATGCCCATAATAAAGGCGAATTGCGTGAGAGAGGGTTGAGCGAGGTAGAGCTTTTTGCGCTCTAGTTTCGGCCCATTTCTTCTTAACATCAGCAATAAACGCCACTTCACGGGGATCAGCTTTGGGTAGCGTTGGTGCCAGAGGTTTTTGCCACGCCCCAGTGGCTCCTTTGGTACGTTTGTGTTTGCTTTGGGCTGCAATTGCTGGTTGAGTGTGAGCTGGTGGTTTGGACAAAATTGTGGAGTTCCCTTGTTGCTGGAATGTTACAGCAGTTGCTGGCGTCATATTAGATTGAGGGGCGGTTTTTTGGCCCTCGCTAAATTGGGGAGGCCCATCCAGATTGGAATTAACTCCAGCCAATTGGGAGGAGGGAGATATTTCATCACCATCCCAATCTTTTTGGGTAAATTCATCCCAAGTATTTGCTGTGATTTCGTGGGCAAAACTCACTGGCTGATTGGTGAATTGGTCGTTTTCAGCATATGGAGATAAAGTGCCGACTTGAGAAGTGCCAATTATGGGGTTTAAATGGAACGGGTGAGATTGAAACTGGTGTGAAGTTCCAAAATCCGAAAAATTTGAATCCTCATTGGGAAGAGTGGATTGTCCCAATTTGGTGCTTAGTGAACCAGAATGTGCAGCTAATCCAACCTTACATCCGAGGGTTTGGGGGCCAGGTGATTGTTGGGCCTCACTAAATTGGGGAGTCCCATCCAGATTGGAATTAACTGCAGCCAATTGGGAGGAGGGCGATGTTTCATAACCATCCCAATCTATTTGGGTAAATTCAGCCCGAGTATTTGCTGTGATTTCGTGGGCAAAACTCATTGGCTGATTGGTGAATTGGTCGTTTTCAGCATATTGAGATAAAGTGCCAACTTTAGAAGTGCCGATTATGGGGTTTAAATGGGACGGGTGAGATTGAAACTGGTGTGAAGTTCCAAAATCCGAACCATTTGAATCCTCATTGGGAAGAGTGGATTGTCCCAATTTGGTGCTTAGTTAACCAGAATGTGCGGCTAATCCAACCTTACATCCGAGGGTTTGGGGGCAGGTAGCTGGGTATCGCCCCTCATGGAGGGAGCCAGAAACACGGCGTCAGCAATAATAGATGGGGCTGAATTAGCTGACACAATGGGGGAGGTGAATGTCTGGATGGGCTGAGTTGCATTCAACTGAGCAGACGCCATTAAAACAGCGTGGGTGATGGCCTCCTTGGTTGGAGGGGCCCAGCGGGTTGGTGGGAGGCAGCGCACACAGAGCTGTTAGGCGTGCAGGTTGCAGAAGTTCGATCAGGTGAACTGGCGCTAGTTGGAGTAGCTCCAGGTTGGGGGTGGTGCCTGCTTTCATGGCTGCTGCCTGAGAGCGGGTGATTCTGGTTGACCTTGAGGTGGGTAACCGAGGGTTGCTTCGTTTGGGGTGGTGCTGGCTCGTTTGGCATAGCCTGCGGGTTCTTTTGCGGGGTTTCCCGCCATATTTGCTAATAGTTTTCGTAAATCTCTTTAGTGGAGCTAAATTTCAGGCTGAATTGATTTTGAAAAGTGATGCTTAGCAGAAAGAGATTTTTTTCATGTCATTTCTTTCTTTCATAATGTTTGTCCCCTGGTCGGCTTGGCTCGGTTAAATAAAAACAAAAACTAAGGCTTTGTGCCTATATAATAAGTTCCAAACTTTAAAAAATAATTGTTTAGTTTATTTACAAACATTTTTACTAACAAGGAAAACTGGTGAGTCGAGGCTTTGCATCTCTCAAAAATATTCAATTTAATGACCCATACTGTGGGCTTTTAATTAAATTTTGAACTTATTTAAGTGTCAATCTGGTTACAATTAAGATAATTTCTAATTAGTGATTCAATCTTCTTTGGTGCATCACTACTATATTACAGAATTTGGTGGCTTACCCTTTTTCAGACAGTGCTTTCTTAGAACTATTTCCTTACATCAGCAGGAATTTAACCACCAAGGTGACGCTGAGTGACAGCAGGAAATGACAGATGTGGAGAAAAATCTTTACTATAAGGGACATTTAAATTGAAGGAAAAGCCAGAAACTTTTCCAATGAGCTCCTGGTAAAGTGGTGGGGCAATGATAGAAGTTAGGTAGAAATTTAGCCAGCATCAGAAGTAACCCTATTTAAACCATTAAAACTGTCATAAGAAGGACGGTAAAAATTCTAATTACTTAATAAGTACTCTAATTTTATAACCTTTTTGTTGTACTATGTCTAAGAAACTTACTAGATTGATCAAGAAGATCCTAGGACAGGACGCCATAGAAATCGCAGTGACAGAAAAATACAGCCTCTAGTTTTGAATTTAGTTTAAATTAAAAGAGAAACATCTATTGTTCTATTTTTTCCATACAATAAGCAACTGTAACTTTACTTTTATCTAAGGAAGTAAGAAGCAGCCAGAGGAAGATGTAAAACCTTCAGCAATGAGTCAGTAACAAACTATGCCTATTGCTACAATCTTAAAGCTCTATAACTCTGCACAATGGGAATTATGGACTTAACAACAATGAAAAATGGTTCTGTTAAGTTTCTTGGAAATGAATCCCGCCTTGAAGATGCATAAGAGTTTAAAGTAAAAACTGCGATGTTTCTGAAGGCACACAAAAAGACATTTCTCAATGTAAAAGGGATGTGAAAAAATAAGGCCTCAGGAATAAGCCCTCAGAGGGTCATAAAAGCTGTCTATGTTAATTACAAGAGTGACAACCTAAAAGACACTAACACCAAACCAGCAGAACGCCTGTCTCTTCAAGAACTGACATGTAATAAGTGCTACAAGCATGTGCACTTCTACTAAATTTGTCCAGAAAACCTCTAAAAAGAATGATACACTCCAATGATGATATTACCTGTTGAATTTTGGTCTTATTCCGATGGCTGGTTCTTCTTTTGTGGTATGGTGGAGTTATGAGCGTCTATTGTATGAAGACAATAGACCAGATGGTGACTATAGTTCAATATGTAACTCCTTGGTAATAGCAATTCAAAGTTGTATTCTCCTGTCGTTACTTGGGTGATGGCACGCTGCCCTGATGTTTACTGATCTCAAGTAAATTCTTGACTAATACAATGTTGGACTTATGCCTTCTCAGCTCTTAAATAAGAATGTCTTGGAGCAAAATAGGCCGAAACAGGGAAATGTCAGCTATTTACATGTTTCTGATTCTTCTACTAATGATCTAAATTTATATGAGAATTAATCGGCCAAAAGACCCTGGCCAATTCTTGGTGGAATCCAATCCATTGGGGCACTAATTCTAATAACATCAGTTGGCCAAATCCTACAAGTTCGGGCAGTCAGATTGCCCCAAACTCTCAGTTGAATCTAAGATGCCCTTCTGAGGCTCCTCCTCCAGCCTCTGCAAATTTCGTACAGGCTGCGCCGTGGGTACTAGCCCCTTTTATAGGGACGAGGGGGGCCCAACCAGGCACAAGATTTTTCCCTGCTGGTGATTGGGTGAAGTTTATCAAGACCTTACCTCACGGCTCTCATCTGCCTATTGTTGGGCCCCTCAGCTGCTCCCCAAAGTGATGTGAGTTTAACCTGACCTGGTAGGTCATTCTCACATATTTCCTAGTTTGGAAAGCGCTAAGCAATCTGAACCTCGACTCCAATATGTTAAATATGTACTATCAATTTTATAATAGGTATCGCTTCTTCTAATATCCCCACAATACTAATAAAACCCTAAAAAACCTAGTTTTATTAGTAGTTTATTATTTATTTTAATTATTCCATTTTGGTATCCAGCAGCGCAAAGCACCAGCGAGCATACCCCTTGCTGGATTTTGATATACAAAGTAAAGTTTTAAACACAAAAACATTATATTTTAAACTATAAACTGGTGGTAATATTTATATGTTGTTTATTAGCATCAACTTGAAGGTAATTTATAGGGTTCAATTTTCACCACATCTTACCCATGACGTCTCATTTTCAATGGCACTTGGCCAAAGGAACACGTAAAATGTTCATTTGAGGGTCTACAAATACTTTGACTCAGGGCATCTTGCTCAGACTCAAGGTCAGTGTAAATAACGTCATAATTCTCAAGATGGTGTTTTGGATGAGTCTGCAAATAGCTGAACTGATTCTATTTCACAAGCAATTGGCAGCACATACCAAGGCGATATATATCACTAATTAGTAATTAATTCAATCAAAAACTCGACTGACATTAAAACTAATTTCAACATAGACCAACAAAGCCCACATGCCCAAGTCATTAAGTCAAAACTTAATTTAAGTTCAAAATAACCAACAAAGCCCTCAAGCCCGTTCCATCATAGTTGAATATTATTAAGTGAAATCGCTAGGCTGCAGATCCTAAGCTTTGCATAAGCTTAGAATATACCTGATCCATAATCGCTGATATCTGATATGATCCACAATATAACTTAAGCATGCTAACATTATTATGTCCCTATTGAATATCAAACGATTAGGTCCAGTAAATTACTCAACACTTCCCCCTCCTTGACTGGATATAAGTGGCGTGTACCTTTCTTCCTGGGTCACAATGTCTAACTTTTTGCATTTATCAAAGTATGAACGTTATCTCAATAGCCTTTCCGCCTTGGGCAGATGAGCCTTCCTAAGGCTAAGCAAGTCCATGCGGCGCGCTATGGTCAACTTGGGCGTGTTGCCCATGGTTCCTAAAGCTGGTTTGACCAGCTACACTTCCACAGTACTAGAGAGTTTGGCTTCACATCCCACTGTAATAACACCAATTGATAAACACAAACAAGCCCCCATAGCTTCAGGTACAGTCAGTCAAACATCCCAATAGGTAGAGCGGGATCCCCTTTCAACTTATTCTTTATCTCTTTGGCCTTCTGAAGCCATTCAGTCCCAAGAAAACCCTGATCCAAAATCAATTTGCTTTGGATGGGGATCTTCTTCTGGACTTCTTGTTTTACACTTTTTAGCATCTTCACTTCAAAGAATCTTGCTTCCTCCTTACATGTGGGCAATGTGGCTTTGTTGGGTCTTGAACTCAATTTGATGTTGGAGCTTGTGAATGCCTACTTGTCATCTGCACTTGCTACGGTCCTGAGGTTGCCACATAAGATATTTTTGAGGCCAATCAGGCACTTATTTTCACTAACTCAGTTGCTAGGATTTGGTGCTAACCTGCTTTAGTACATACCGATTTTTACATCATGTTAGGCCTCAAGACTCGGATTTTGAAGTATTGGCGCATCCTGATGTTATACTGAGCCCTTTGTAAAAGCTTGGGTAAGGGGCTTCCTGAGAAGTATGTCCCCCAGATGGCTCTTTTGGGTGTGCATTTGCTTCCCTCCTTCCTCACTTCCTACAGATACTATGCCTGACATGCGCAGTGTATTAGATGAGGCCAGTTTGCAAATGTTTTGCGCGAAAGAGTTCCTCCCCTCAGTTTACCCCTGCCTTCAGAGCCTTCTTGCTGATTGTATCTTCCTTTCTGCAGC